>JAYKTE010542682.1:0-18506 GCA_036873565.1 Xipholeptos notoides | reverse complement strand
GATGATACCATTAGATTTTTTTCACGTTTCATATCAATAAATATGTAAATGTGTGTGTCCACATTTATATCTATCAATTTATGCATGCCTGCGTATTTGTATTTCTATCTGTATAAACATATACATGTATGTGTGTATAGGCATGTACGATCAAATATACATCTAAATAAGTCTAGATGTGTCATTCATAGATATTTTATTAGTGGTTTATTTGTTGTATATTTATACTATATTTCATCTGTGTGTGTAACTGTGTTTTCTTATTTGAGGAAATATGAGTTTATTCCATTGTGTATACTTCTTCGTGCAACCAATTCTCCATGCGGGCAATTCTTCGTAATTGTGTGCGTGTGTGTCTATAAATGCCTTGATACGGGAACAGTGAATATCTAATAAACCACTGTGGTGTACACAAGGTCGAGTATCTTTCTCACAAAGCATTCACAACGTTCTTTGACCATTCAACATCCAACAGTGTCCTTCATATGTGTGTACAAGTCGTGAGGGCATGCTTTGCATGGACTTTGTGATATCAAAGAATATTCTTTTTTCGTTCAGCGCCATCTGTTGGCCGCTTGAATAACTTTGTCATCAAGTGACTTTGCTGCGTTCTAAGATCGATGTAAAATCGGCGAAGGGGAAAAATCTTGTTACTTTATAAATGAGTCAAAGGGAAGACTTAAGAATGTGATGCTTTAACCATTAGATTTTGCAATAGCATCGGCTTATGCTTTAAAACGCTGACTAGAATCTGCACATAATTTTCGAATGGAGATATTTTCAAATATGAGTCTCTGAAAAAATGTGGTCCCCACTATTAGTTACTCTTTATAGCCAACACATTTGGATAATTAAAATATATTTACAGTATTAAATGACCCAAAAGTGGTTGATATGCCGTTAAACCCGAAATCAATCAGTAAAATAGATTAGACAAAGGTAATAGGCACTGTCTAGGAACTTGTATATGAATATGAATAGAAATCAGACTATTTCAGTAACCAAACAAAATATTTCAGAAAAGTTGTAAATGTAGTTTTCCTTTTTTCGGATTCTATGTTTTTCAACAATTTCCAGAAAATATTCGTTACTATGCAATTCCTTAGGAACCAAAAAATAGTAGTAGTGGGTATAATCAGTAAATTTCTTCTAACGAAGGATTAAGCTATTACTTGTAAAGCATTAAGTACCTCCCTACAATCGCCCACACATATTAAACGTGATTTATTTTTACACAAGTTTGTACGTTTTTGATATGAAAAGTGTGTACCTAAAAAATTGGCAAAATTGAAACTACGATTGGGAGGAACTAACCTTGTCGAAAAATATGCGTGGATCAGCTTTTATTAAATAATTTAAATGGTATTGCTTAAAAATTTAGGAATGCATAGGGAACAAATACATTCAGTTAAACCACACACACTTAAGCACACACATGATAGATGCTCAAAAGCCTTTTATAAATTAGTACGGAGACTGGGATAAATACTGCGAAATATTTTCTCTTTGTTAATTGTTATATTTTGATGACCAAATCCTTGTTAAATATTTACCTGTCAATGGCCTGAAGTCACTATACTTTAAAGATAAGTATAAAACTTTGGTGAAAATGAAATTGTCTGGGCGTCAACTTATCTAAAATATATGACACTATTTTTCTTAGATATTTGTTATTACTATTATGTGACAGACAATTCTAATTAGACTTTTTAAATACTGTGAAAAGCATCATTGGCATCAATGTCTGTTTTTTTTTGTTTTTTAATCAAAGAAAGTATTTATTAAACCTTAAAGTTTGTAGTTTAATATAACACCAATGAAATATATGATTTTATTGTAGCGTTCTCTAGTTTTCTGTCCTTGTTTTCCCTGTCTCAAAGTCCTAATCCATCTTTTAGAGTTAAATAAATCCTAGGAGACAACGTGAATTATAAAAACGGAATCCATTGTAGTCTCTATGGTCACTGATAGAATAAGTAGTTTTCTTTTAAATCAACAAGCACTTGTGCTCGTAAATTTGTTTGAATTAAATTTGTTGTTATCACTCACATAAGTATTTTTTTGTGTAAAAACTATATAAAATATGTCATTCAAAATTGATGACTACGGTATCTATCTTGACAAGTACTATAATATGGATTGTTTAGATCTTTATTTTATCTTTATTGTTGGATACACAAAATATTTCATTTGAAAGTTAGAAATAGGTATTAACTATTATTGACAATCATAAATGGTTAGTCACCCGTTCCCGAGGATGACCAATGACATCTGGCGATGTCATGAATTGCGCTGAACTTTGATTAAAGTGAGAAAGAATTGCGCAGAATCAGTCTCACTCTCCCTTCCTGAGACGCCGGGTTCAGTATCAAGACGAAGTCGAGGCGGCTCGGGGCGTGACAGGATGCAGGAATTGACAGATTGTGACACGCATGCCAATCAACCGCCTAAGAGATTCCACTCCTTTTACCTAGTGGTTTAACCACGACCCAGATACTAAACTGGGTATTATTTCCACGTCCCGGTGCAAGATATGGTATCTGATATTCATAAATGTTCACCCATCTAAGTATTGAGCAGGCTAACCTTTGCTTAACTTCAGTCATCTGACGGGAACCGGTGTCTTCAACGTGACTTGACTTGACAATAATACTATACGGACTGTTGATTGAATTTTCGGTGTTACATACAACATTTTTCGGCTTGTCTAAATATTTTTTTTGCTTTTTAGCTGTCAGTTGGTGAACTAAGTAGCAGCAGATATGGAAGACCCATCAAAAGGAGATATTGTACGCATTACTTATGTATTAATGTGGATCTATGAGATATTTTTTCTTTCTTATGACTGACCATATAATATCCAGGAAATTGGTCTTTCAATTTAACTATTCCGACATACCCAATTTTGGAATTTGATATTCTACCAAATGTACTGATAAAATATCATTGACAATTTCTGTATGCATATTTTGTTCAAGATTAATCATATTTACTGCAGAATATAATATCATGTTGTCAATTTCAATGATTCTTATTTCAGTGGTGCAACCCTTAAAACAATTGTTCTTAATATCAATTTTAAAAAAATACATTTTTCAAAAAAATAATAAAATAAATAAGATAAAGGTAATTTTCTTTAAAATACCTAAATCATATCTTTTCTTGAAAATACCTTTTTTTCATTTCATGATAATTTGCTACGAGTACAAAGTTTAAGAAAGGTATCAGGTTTTCGATCGATATTTTTTTTAATTAAAATTTTTTTTTACAAATTCCCCTCTATCAATTTCTCTATACAACACGTTACTTTGTAATTAAAACGTGTTTGACCGAGCAAGAACTAAAATCGTTTATTAACATTTCAACTTGCAGGCTTGACAACTAACAAAATTCCATAATGCAATACTGGTTAAAAAAAAAAAGAATTACTTTTTAGAAAATTTGTACTTAAAATATAGCACCTAATTTAAAAAAAATATTTCTAATTTTTAGATTTTGGTTCTGTTTTTCAGTGTGAAATTAAGAAACGTTACAGCATTTTCATTGATTACATTTGACAATTTTCAGATGCCAAAGTTTTCAACATCGTAAGATAATTCCCATAATACTTTTCGAATAACGGGATTCAAAACTGAGATGGAAATCGAAAGAGAAGTAATCCCCATGATTAATCAAACTTTAATGTTAAAGGGAAAAGAAGTCTGAAAAACTAATCAAATACTTGGTCTCTAGGCAGAAAAAACTAAAAGCGAATTCAAGTTGCAGAAAAAATCTAGAGAAATAAAATTACAAATATAAAAGGACAATAAATAAGACATAAAAAATACTTTGAAAATTGTAACAATGCAATAAATAATGTAAGTGTTTTTTTTGTTATGATTTCTTCGGCAAAACACATGCTCTGTGTTAGGTCCAATCCTTAAAAGCAAGTGGAATCTGATTTGTAATTTAAATTCAATTGCAAAAACTCTATTTTAAAAGTAAATGAATTATTCTTATGATTATCTCTTAATTTTCATTATACAAAGGAATATATGATATTACTTCTAATATTGCTTGTTTGTGTTATACAGCATATAAACCTTTTTAGGGCATTTAATGCCGGTAACAATTATTGTTGATCAACGTTTTCTGTCCCCGCAAATTTTTTTAATAATATAGTATCCACTAATCCATAGCTGGAGAGGAAGTGGGGATACCTTTCCCAAAAGTGTCATCCAAATGCGAACGTAAATGGAACGATTTGGATTCGAAATCACAGATTACGATTTCGAACTTCCTTCTTAATTTTTACTTCTTCGAAAGGATCTATATTTTCAGACTAAATTATTATACTATAGTTTTATTATTAGGTTGATTTCAATGTTTAATATTATTAATATTTATAGACATCAGCATAAAAACATTACTGCTTTTTACGATAATTACTTTTGTGCCAACAGTTTCAGAGAATTACAGAAGTTAAAACGTTAAACTTATGAAAAGCACATATTAGAATACTCATACATTTCCTAATGGAATTAGCTTGAAAGGGAACTTTCATACTGACTTCTATTCGAAAATGTTTGTTAATTTAGATTTTTATTTAAATATTTAACTATTTTCTTTTAAAAAAAAGTTTTAGCTGTAGCAAGCATTTTACTTGCTCTGGTCCCAATAACATTGTCAAAAATTTAACAAAGATAATAATCGCTTTATTTCAAACAAATACTTATCATCAGTTGGTTGGAACTTGAAGAAGTTTACTCTAATTAGAAAAGTGGACTTTATGAGATAAGATTAAATAAAAACTAGTCAAGTGTTATTTTATTTATTTTCATTTGTGCAGCCATTTTTTTCGATTCAGTGAAACTATTTTTTAAAGCTAAAAGTTTTACTTGATTTTTAATCGTTTTATGTCAAAAGACCCTTTGTTATTTGTTGGTTATTTTACCTGTTCACATTTATTTTAACTAAATGTTTTGTTTATGATTTTCTTTCAGCATTTACCAATTATCATTGTGCTATTATTATCGTTTTCAATGTTAAATTTCCAACAAAAAAAATTGTTTTTTTTCTGCATTTATCTTTTCCACTTTTTGTTGATAAACATGTTTTTATTGATTTATTATATTCCTTGTTTCTTTTTTCTTCTTTTATATTTCATCTTCTTTCTTCCTTTACTCTTGTAAGTATTTGTTTTTAGTTAGGGTCAGTTTTTCATGTTTTTTTTCTTCATTGCTCTTTAACCAATTCTAATTTGTCTCTCTTTCTCCTTTCTTTATTCATTCTCTGCCTGTCTATTTCTCTCTTTCCTATATTTCTGATTTTCTTACTTTCATTCTTTATTTCATTCCCACTTCTTCTTATATCCTATTTTATATTTTAGCTATAGACTGTGCATGTTAATCCAAATTTTGAAGATACCATATATAACAATGACTCTTCCATAGAATAAGGAATATGATATTTTTTATTGTTAATATTCGTTGTCTTTGACCCTAACAATATTATAGCTCTTATTTTATTTTCCTATTTATGTGAAGCATAAAATGGGTTTCATATAAACGCGCAGACGGTGGTATATTTTAATTCCAGACCACTGATACAGCAACCGATCCTCTTCCTGCAAAATGAACAATATTCTTTGGCAGACGGCCACTAGCCAGGACATTTTCCGCCCATTTATGTAAATTAGAAAAAAACTATCTATCTCTTTCAATTCTACTAGAATAGTTTATTTTATTGTTGTTAGATAATTATTTACATTCCTTTTTTATTTTAAATCATTTTTGCTGTACGGATAACTAATACGGTTACTTTACTTCGTAAATGCATTTCATTAAAATCTTGATCACCGTTATATTTCAGTCATTAAATTCATTCTCAAAGATCCGTGTGTTTTGGTTTGTTTGTTTGTTTTTGCAATTTCCAGAATCATGCTAATAGACTTAAGTTTATCAAATGTTCATCTCAAATTCAATTGTTCAACTTATTTTGCGCATTTCTTTTCAAATAATTCGTAAGCATCCCAGTATCAGTTTTCTTAAATAGTTGAATTCCACCCGTTACCTAATGTTATTTTTTCCATTTCTTGTAGTTTTTTAAGATTAATCCCACAACTTATTCACTTATCTACTTATTTATTTTTTCTTATTATTCTTCTTCATTTCGAACAACATAGATAAATAATAATATAACAATAATATTGACGATGGTGATGATGATGATGATAATAATAAAACCCCTAAAAAAATGAAGTAGGTTGAGGAAAGAGAGGTGAGACCGTTACAAACATTATAAAGGAGTGCACACAACACGCGCAATAAAGATTAAAAACACATATGGCTTGTCCCAGTTGGAAAAATCATTTATTGTAATCTGTAAAAAATTCAAATTCAAACACACTACAAAGTGGTATACAAAATATCTCACGCTGGGTAAGAAAACAAGACACGGAACATCCTACTGTGCTTGAAAACTAATTGTACGATCGTTCTATAGGAATTCCATATAAAGACAGGCAGACCAATCAAGAAAACTAGAACTAATTATCGTCAACAAAAAAAAAAAAAAAGATTATCGAATAGTAAACTTTTCTGTACCAGCTGACCACAAAGTAAAAATAAAGAAATCAGAAAAGTTCAGTAAAAAACTAAAAGTTGGTAATTGAACAAAAGGATATGTGTATGTAGAACAGTAAACTCTGTAATATCAAATGTCATTGGAGATCTTGGAGTCACAGTATTGTGTGATAGCCTATTGTAATAATGTTAAAACATAAGTTATGATTGTTACAATGGTAAAATAATACATATATTGATTATGATGATGATAATGAAATGCTGATGATTATGACAGTAGCAATAATAACAACGATAATAATGATGAAGATTGTCTTTATATCTTTATGCTAGCTTTTAGCTATTCTCTATTCTTTGCTTTCGTCCAACTTATTTATTTCATATTGTATTTTATCAGTTTTTTTTATTCCCTACTCATCACGTCTATTTGTATACCTGATTCTTTTTTTTCTGCTTTAGGTCGGAAATCACAAGTTCTAAAACAAAGAAAATAAATAAAAGCATCGCTGATTGGCTAATCTTCAAGAAAATACAGGTAGCGACACAGGTGCAATATGAATCAGGCTTCTAGCTATACCAATCACATTCGCGCTACGAAATGATAAAAGCAACCCATCCCGCCTACTCGCCGAATTTCACTATCTCTTACCTTTCTACCCTCATTTAACCTCAGGCATTTTATCTACCACTGATCGTCTTTGTGCAGAAAACTCTCCCGAAAATTTGAAGATTGGGTTTGACTGTTGGGTAAGGAATGATTTCTTGTATAAGATAACATATAAAAAGAACTAAAGAACAAAAAAAAAGATTCTAGATTTCCTTTATATAAATAACCCATTCAATATATAATGAGCCAGCACATGCAGAGAGGCCCAGACAACTTCAGCATTCAATTCTGATGGACAATAGACTGTTTAACATTTTTTTTTAAATAATTGGTCTAAAGTTAAGATATTTTTGAATATATGTTCCATTAAAAATGATATATAGCATATATTTCTTCCTGTTATAGTTTTGAAATACGATTACTGTTTTATTTGAAAGTGTTTTGAAAATAAATAGAAATGTTATTTTACTTCATTATCACTAATATTTCAAATAAGCTAGGTATCCCTAACGATATTTACTTGGTATTAGGTTGTTGCAATAATAATTACCAATTGCAGAAACACAAATGTATTCTTAAACATGTAATACCTTGCCAATGTCAGTATATACCACAAGACTGTTCCAGCCTCGGGTGAAGGGCCTGAGACATTTCTCTGACATTTTAACGTAAATTTTACACAACAACTTTTTCAATTCTTCACCTCAAGACTGAATAAGATTTATTTACATTCTTCAACTTCTAGACATTCATCACAAGCACAGAATGTATTAAATCCCCTACGAATCTTTTGATCACTTGTGATCCTATTCTATTATGCTCTATTGATATAAGTAGGGAGGCAATTTGTGAATCTTCGGACACAGCCAAGAAAAGTAAACTATGGTAGCGTTTCTCAATTTTCTGAATTAAGAGTTTTTATGCATTGCAGATTTTTTATTTCCCAAAAGTATACAATATTATGAGAAACTTGCACTATTTTCCAATGTACATCGAATTTATTACAATAGACTCGTAAAGTGGAAACCGCCTCCTAATATTAAAACTGCAACTGATACGCTTCAGTCAATTCAATCAGGTGCGAAAGCGAACGAATGAATTATTTTCAAAAATGTTATCATCAAATAAGGAATCAAAAAAAAATTATGCTTAAAGCATGAAACCGATACAAATATCTTGGAAGACTTCATCAATTATCGTTCGACTATTAGTAAATTTCTGCTGGTTGAAAAGTTTCTAATTTATGTAAATGTGTAGAATTAAAAAGTGAAAAATAAGAATGTAGAGTTAAACATTTATAAACTAATCATTTCAGAAGTCCAGTATTGAGCCTAGTGATCAGATATCATAAATGAAATTCCACTGTAATGAATTAAGTGTTATCGTGTTTCAATGTAGAAGACATAATTCTTAGTTTGTAACAATAGTTTGTTGTCATTAAAAATGTAAATAGATTACAAGCTTTGGATATTGTTAGACGTTTAAAATATTTCTAGAAAAAGAAATAAAAAACTGGTATTAAATTTGAACAACATTTTTTTTTTCTATCAACATATTATAATTTGTTCAAAGAGCGTTTTGTATTTCGTTTCATAACTCAATAAATTTTGTAAGTTTGGCATGCGTTCTTTTTAGAAAATATAATATGCTCCCTGGCATGTGTTCCTTTTAGAAAATATAATAAAAGATAGTTTTCATTTTTATTTATCTATATTTTCTAAATTTCACAATTTTACACATAGTTTGTTTTATTTTTTAGTATTTTGAACATAGTTACATTTTTCTTACAATCTATAAAGAAAGTTAAATATTTACATACGCCTGTTTGGTATTTGGATATTGTTCAGATTAGAAATGAAAAGGGCTTCATATTTGCGTAAATTCAATGTATAGATTGAAGGTGATCCACATTCGAAAAATATCTCTAAGATGTCTGTTATGTTATAGTCGAATTTTATTTTTACGGTAATTATTTTCACTTCTCAAAATGATTTATTGTTATTCAATTGTTATCTTTTTCGAAGGTCATCTAAATACCAAACATATTATCTAAAGATCTGTGCTATTTACAATGAAACTACTGACATTTACAATTTTTCTTAAAAGAGCATTGGTTACCTGTAATCAAAAATATTTTTCAAATAATTCTCATGATTCTATTTTATTTTTTCTCTCCTTTTCGCCTAGGTTTATACTCAGAAAGCAACGATCCAAACTAAAACTATTTCTTCTCATAATTTCATTGATTTATGAATCTTTCTACAATTTCTAAAATATCGTTATATATATTTTAATATCTAATACAACGATTTCTCCTATAGTCTGGTGGGCCATCTTAGCATTCGAAATAAATTGGCTAGCTACCTTTATTCGATTAATTTTCTGAAATTCGCAGCACATTGGCCAGACTAAGGCCATTCCACTCTGCGATGTTTTTATATAAATATTTTATGATCACTGTTTTACCCTCCATTGGATTTTACATGATTGTCTTGGCACGCAATGGCAATTTTGACATATTTTAATAGTTTAATACGTGACAATTCAGATCGCCGGAGAGATGTTCATAGTTCTTGATGGTTTAGCTGACTAAATTTCTAACTTTCCTTTTAGTGATTTGGTTCCCGTAAGTGATGGAGTGAATGTGACTTCTGAAACATTTTATATTTCACTATAGGGCAGGTCTTCATATAGATGATTAAAAATAAATACCGAATCTACCCTGGATATGAATTGGTTCTCTGGTATCGTACAGCTACTTTATCTTCTGTGGGTGATGTTGGACTCTTCCGAAATATATATGTGCTTATTCCGAGGAGAACCCCTCCCGCAGTCTGCCATGTTGGAATTATTACAACCAATCATTTTTCTCTCCGTATTTAAATTTCTGTTTATATAAATAAGAAGTTTCACTTAAAGTCCGTATCCAGTGTTTTAATAGTGACCCGGTCAGTTTGAATATTGGAAATACTCGTACTTTTGGCAAATAAATCCTTTCTTTTTTAAATTGTTTTCAGTATTGAATGATCTTGAATGTATATTTAATATTAAGATTTAGAAAATATAATATAACAAAACCAATCAACAAACATTTCTAGAATTCATAATTGAGCAAAATATCATCAAATGAAAAGAAAAATGAGATAATATTGACTAATAGCAAGTCCCACTTTCTGGCCTAATGTCACATCTTTTCATCGATTAATTTCACTAATTACATATTCTATTGTTTTTCAAAAACTTAACGTGATTGTTAATCTTTTTCATTCTCATAGATACATCATTTCGAAAGAATAAACCGTTGGTCTTTATTATTATCAACCTCTTTATGTCCAATGTCTTTTTGTCGATCTTGTGAATCGTCATGTATTTGCGAACAAAAATATTTAGGGTAGATTGTCCTCCATATGATACAATAGAACATTCATTTACGTTAATCATACTCTGTAGATTTCGACTGTCCTTGGGATTGAACCTGTCACGTGTATTCAATTGATAACTAGAATTTATATTAAACCAGGATTTTACTTTTATAACAAAAAATCTGTATAATGGTCATCCTTAAACAAAATCAATCATCGTCATTTACTAATCTCATGACAAGGCATTCAGACAAATGTTAAAATGTTGTTAATATTCTCAAAGCTATATATATTTGGTCGAGCACGAACTCAAGTTAGGCACAATGCCGGTTTTACGTGCTCATTATATTCTTGGGCTTTTGTAATTAGTGTTGCCCTGCACCTAATTGAATTAGGCTTATTGAATTGATGAGTCTCATTCTCCCAGATCTTTGGAATCAGTGTTATCCTTACTCACAGATTCTTCCAAGTTAACGAGGCTCATCTGCCTGAGACAGCTAAAAGTAAATGTGGGATTTGAACTTGTGTAATACGATTCGAGAGTCTAAAATTTTACCTTTATTCCACACTTGCTGCCAAATAATATTCTAAAGGAGATGTGAATAAAATTCGAGATAATACATAAAATTGTAATTGTTAGTTTGATTTTAGATATTCAGACCACTTATTAGTATAATCATTTTTATACGTACTGTAAAAAAATGCTACTGCATACAAGTTTTGTTGTCTTTTTTTCCCAATACATGTAATGTTTATTCTGATATTAGAACCACAGATTGAACTTTAACTTAAATTTAGCTGTTTCCGATAATTTAATGTCACTAAAGGAGCCTATTTTTAAAAGAAAATAAAAACAAGAAATCAGCACAACGCAAGGCAACCTATTTCAAATAGATGCGTTAAAACAAGCAGTGAAAGTACATTGTCTGTCGTTAATACGGAATGGATTCAAGAGTTATGTAAATCGTAGGAATTCGGAATCAAGTTGTTTCTTAGAAAATCTAATGGAAGAAGAGTCGATTATCAGTGAACAGAGAAAGAAGACGTATTCATGAATTATACATTGAAAGACAGTGCTAAATTTGAAATTGATTTTACTCCACAAATTCAACATAAAGACTTAAATTGAAATCAGCCTCATCCACTGAGATGGTTACACAAATAATCATCAACAGCCAGACTAAATAAATAGAAAGATAAATTATAGATAGACATTCATTTATAATTTTTTTTAAAGTTTTTCTGTTATGATGAAGAGATCAACATGCATGTTTTTGGTATATCCTCCTGTAATCTCATTATACATTCGTAGTATGTTGTGGATCGCATGTCTTGATCGTGTTTCAAAAATTCTGCCAGCAAAGGGCATGCTTACTAACTTAGTGATCCAGGTTGTTTTTCATATTTATTTTTTTCGTTAACTAAAAAAAGATATCCGATGACAACGTGACCCCAAAGTTAGAAAAAAATATTATTCTTTATTTCATGAAAATGAGGTTTGATTTGTTTTACCTATAACATTAACAAATTCAGACAAATAGAATAATTTCAATGAACTTAACTTAACATTTTCAAGTTTGGCCCTTTAGAAGCTATTTTTCTTAAGTAGAATAAAATTTGTTCCAAAGGTCTAAATGCATGTCAAATTCCAAGTAGCTAGACAAAATGTGGCAGATCAATTTATTAGAGTCCGTTTATCAAACAGAGAGACACAAAAAGTCAATTTTATACATGAGATTTTATCTTTTTAAGATTCCTTACTGTGACTCATATTGTATTTTGTCTCATTGATGTTCCTATGTTCTTTTTATTATTGATTTTTATATTCTGTTTAATTCCGTTTTAGAAGTACAACTACGTTTACACTTACGCTAAAACGCTTTGTAAAGGTAAAATATTTTTTAGTAACTCCTGATATTAATTACATTATACAAGTATTTATTGAACGTGTTAATGATACAAATATGTTTATCAAAAATTAATGTTATGGGCATCAAATGCCCGAAATATTCGATATATATTTAAAACCAGGCGGATAACATTCTAGTGCAACAAATGCACTGAATTTTTTTTTGGCATCTTTACATTCAAGTAGACATAATAATCTTAATTAAACAATTCATATAAAAATTTGAATGTTAAAATTTCAGATTTGAATTTTGCTTATATGTTTCTTTCATTATTAGTCACCGCGTTCCGATTCATTCATTTAACGGCAGGGGAAACCAGTTGAACAACTAATCGATAATGACTGATTTATCATCACGCAAACTGATAAGTTTAAGCCTCCCAAATAGTCTTTATCGATCATTTAAACCTGTGCCGTTATCAGATTAACCAATGATCTCAGCAATTAACTATCCTTAATCCCATTTAAAAAAATTCTTACGAAACTTTTCGAAATCAGCCGTCAGCACTAGTGATATGTTTGCAGGTGAGGGTTTGGGTGTTGGTTTCGGTGTGGGTGTTTGTATTTGTGCATTTGTGTGTTTATGTAAGTGGGAGTGTGTTTATCAGACTTTTATAACTGTTATTTAAGGAAGCATAATTTAAAGATATTCATGATAGAAAATAAATAATTATTTAATGTATTTTTATCATCCATCTGTTCTGCAAGTAAAAGGATTTTAGATTCCAAATTGTGACATGATGAAATGGCTGGCCACACCATATGCATTGACGACTTGAAGAAATATATATCAAACAATGTGATAGTATGAAGTGTGAATGTATTGGAATAAGAAAGTCTTGAATCTGCAAAATAATCTGAACAAACATTAATTAAGGGAGAAAGAATGATTAAATAATCAATTTGAGGAATTCTATAATTTTTCAAATAAAAATCGGAGAATAAGCAAAGAAATATATTTTCCTGGCGGAAAATGGAGGTGGGTATTGTTTAGGGATTGGCTGTTGATAATTGGCATAATTTTTAAGTTATATTAAGTTTAAGGGAATAAAAGTTGTTTTTTTTAACGTTAGGATAAATTGCAGATTCCCTGTACTTGATGATTTTTTATTTGGCTGAGAAAAGAAAGGAACATCAACAAAAATAATAATAATCACATGGATAACGTTAATCGAGTTTTGTTGTTAAATCTTATTAAGCTTGAAAGAGATTTATCTGGAGGTTATTCCCGGTAGTAAAACTGTTTTTTCTCCGTAATGAAGAATATATTTATCTGAATTCACAGTTGAATCTCTTATTTAACAAATTACTTAAAATCAATTCAAAAGCAATTCCAAGCTTTTAACATTAATGATACATTGTAACTGAATTATGAGCAAAGATGACGATTTAAGTAATTCAACAAGTTTTAATAAATTGGCAACATAATTTAATCTCAGATATGTGCTTAGCTAAATACGGCCCCTGGCAGAATGCGCCTTGCGGCTCCTCGACACATAAAATACAACCTCCACTCCCAACATACTGAAGTCTTCTGTTACATTTCTATATATTTTTATATGTAACATATTTGTGTAAAACATTTATTAAATTATACTTTATAAATGTTGGATTTTATTGGCATTGCATATTATTTGTTGTAAATACAAACATTGACATTTAATTTTTTAAAAAGCAAAGATCTAAAACATCTGAATTCGTTTTGTTTCTTTATTGTTGATTATTCCAATAAATACCATCATTATTATTTCATTCCAATATTCTTATTGCTTTGACTCTTGCATTCTGATAATGTTACACTTTGCCTTTGAACTGCTAGTCAGGTGAAAGAAGCCAACAATTCGGCCGGCAAAGAGTGTTATACTAACAGTTTATTCGAAGTTATCATGAATCAAGAAGCTCTTCAATATGTCAGCTGAAGCATTAGGTTGATTAAATTTACTCGAGATAGCAAGATGCCCATCAAATTAATTTCTGTCAGCTTTGAAATTTCTATCAATCAATTCGTGCCTGTTCCATCTGGCTAAGTGCTCTCTGTCAAAATTTCACTTGCACGGACCCATGGTTTTCGGGTAACTCAAATGTGGCGTGTGGTTTTAAAGGAGTGGAGGTTGGTGCTGGTTGTCCACTGGTGGGAGGACACATTCTCTAGTTAAGGTGTCGGTGAAAAATTCAATAAAATTTACTGAAAAGAGAATTCAATTTTGATATTTTTACATCACGTCGATGAAATGTCGATAGAAAAAAAACGCTAATATCAGATTTCAAAAATATTAAGCACATTTCGTTTTCTTTATTTTATTGTTAAAATGTTTAAATACTTTTATAGTAAATGAACATTTGAAAAATAATTTATTTTTGTAAGCCTCTTAAAGGCTGACATTCTTGAAGGAATAATGATCTGAAAATTATTTTACAATTTTACTGCTATATTTTAATACTATCCTTCATCATTAAATATGGAAGGATATGTAACACTAATTGTAATAACGTACCGTGTGCCCGGGAAACATTAAGCAATACTTGTCTCATATTGGTGTTCAAGAAGTAATGTTTTGCATTTTAAAAAGATGTATTAATGTAAAAAAAAGATGTATTAATAGCTATGTAGATAGCAATTTGCATGAAGTTAGTTATTCTACAAGAGTCTCCCCAAAAGTAATGCCTCTTATTTTTCATTTCCTCCGAATGGATCTGAGATGATTGCAAATTGCATTGCTATGATAACTAAGCACATTCATTCATGACATGGATGTTTAATCTCTCATTTGTAGATATTGAAGGTGTGAAAATCTAAGAAATCAACCACTGTTATGGATGTGTGTCAGAGGCAGATATTTATCATTGAATTCCTCCATGCTAAAACAATTGAACCGCTCAACAGGTGTTCGACGTTTCGGAGGCCGATGCAGTTGATGTCAGCGCAGTTAGGATACGGGATTGTTGATTTCAGTGTGGCAAAATAGATATGAGTGGCAATTGCGAAAATACACCTGCTGGAAAAGTGTTTTGCAAAACATTTTTTTGTTGTTGAATTTCTTTGATTTACTTAATACCAGTATTTGTAGTTGGTCAGTGCTAAAGATATACGAAAACAATTTTAAAATAAGTCAAAAGTAATATGGGTGTTTCTATATTTAAGTTTTCATAATCTTTTAGGTGAGTCTTTATAATTTAACATCTATTATTCGGACTATTGTCTTCATATTTATCGTTGTAAAGGTAACAAGGATAAAAAGACGACAGAAGTACGAATAATACATGTAAAATTTATACATTTTGTTGCTTAATACAACATTATCATACCATGTTACTCGAACATAAAACCACATTCACTTCAGCTATTGATTGAATAGCGCATACTATGTTATTAAAAGATTACGTTTGGACAAAATAATATGTAACAATATTTGCGTGTAACGAGATGTATCAATATCTTGGAGACACGTATATGTTACACCTTGGTTTGAATGCATATACACGATGATAAAGAGAAAAATTTTGCAACCATGGATATATTCGTTATCTTACAATTTTTCAAGAAAAAATAGGCTATATTTCATTTTTTTTTCGATTACCACAAGTTTTGAAGTTATTTATTTTTCATACGTATCATTCACTTTTATAAAAAATAGATTAATATAGATTTTTTATATTCATATTTTAAGTTAAATTTTCAATTTCTTTCTTTTTTTTCAAATTAAATTCAGAAAACTTGTTCTCCTTCATCATTTCGTTTGGAACAATTGAAAGAATAAAAACAGTAATAATAAAAAAAAGAATTAATTTCAAACTGATTGCAATCTTATCTTCCGAAACCTTAACTTTAGAACTCATCTCCTTCTTCGGCAAGCGAAAATGTTATCAACTCTGTCTTATTATTTATTTTATATTGTTATTTCTATTTCTTGGTCCTTCCGGCATTCAGAGGTGAAATTAAAGCACAACTACAACCACATACTCGTTTTATGCATTCCAAGACGCTCACTCTTTTACACAGATATCACCATAAAAGATGGCTGATAACCTCAAGTACACTGATAGGCACACAAACGCATTGACACTCTTTCAAATTTCTCAAGCTGTACCTCATATTCAGACAATCATTTTAACAGAATTCTTTACAAAAAAACACTGTTCAAAAGTTTAGGAACATGTTAAACAATTTTGCGTAAAACGCACGTAACTCCTACACCAAGTGAAATATACTAGAAGCTGGTAAAAAGGTGGAGGAAATTTTGGCATTTGGAAATTGTGCCAACTGATCTTAAACAGACAATACTTCTCTTTATGTTCTTTGCTTTAATCCTTGAAACATAATAATAATTTTATAACTATTATTATGTTTAAGGTATGATTATTTTTATTGAAGCTCATAATGTAATTAAAGTATATTTTCAACTTATCATACTGTTATTTATTTCGACATTTTTACTGGATTCCATAATGTGTTCAAAGTTCATTTAAACATTTAAAAAACAAACAGATTATATTTTGTTTTATTTCTGCATTTAATACATTTTTTGAGATTTGATGATTTGAGTTTAAAGAGTATTTTCAGCTAAAATGTCAGAATCGTAATTAATTTGATGAATGACGGCTCACATTGAAATGTGCACGAATTTAAATAAAAAACGGCAAAGACACATCGATTTTCCAAACAGATATAAAATCTGCAATAAAGTAATTCATAATCGCCCTGCCTATTAAAAGCACAAATCATTCGTCTATACCTTTTTGAAACATATATGAAAAATATAAATATTGTTCAAGCAACGAAAATAAAGGCCCACATTCCTTCCTTTCAAACTCAATCTAGGTATTTATCTATCCATATTTTTATCGGTCATATTTTTTTCTTCTATCTATCAAAATATGTATGTATCTGCTTTTTCACATTTTGTTCCCTTGTATTCCTTGCAGTCAGCCACATCAATCTCCTGCTCTGCTTCTTTTTCTTCCCAAGGAAAATGAAAATGATAGAAAGGATTAATTCTTGTTTGTTTTTGTTTAGTGGTATATCAACGCTTTTAAGGTCATTTAATGGCAGAGAACAATTATATTTGAGAAACGTTCTTCTTGTCCTCGCGTATTCTTTTTAATTACACAATATGCACTATTTAACCCGTAGCTGAAGGGAGTGTGGAGATTCATACCTTTCCCAAAAATATTAATCTGAATTGGAATGTAAATCGAAAGATTGGAATTAAAACTCGCGTATTACGATTCCGAAGTCCGACTACTTATCGACAGCCCCAGGTTGACCTCCCCAGGGATGGTTGAAATAAAGAAAATATAAACACTCTGTTAAAAGTGAGTGAGCGAATGTGACAGACAACTAATAAAGAAATGATTAACTTGAAATAGGAATAAAGAGGAAAAATTAAGAGGAAATCAATGAAAAATGAACCAAAAATAGAAAAAGAAGATATCAAAGAAATAACCCATTCTCTTTTCATTAAAAGAATAACAAGAAGCGCTAAAAAGATAGAGAGAGAAAAGGTGTTGATAAAAACAGAAATACTATCAAAAACTAGAACAATATTAACGAATGGACGAAAGAAAGAGAGCTGGACATTGGATAACTAAAAGGAAGAGAGGGTGAAAATAACAAAATAGAAGAAAGTAAAAAATTGTGGAGGAAATGAGAAAGTTGGTGAATGAAGTTGAAACTCAGACCAAATAATTCGAAGCCAGACAAAATGATTTTCTTCTACAAGAAACCAATATTGCCTTTCGTTATTGAATCCTCATTTTCGCTTTTTCATTTACCAACTTCCTAACAACGCAACAAGAAATGTAAACTAGAAATAATGTCTTCATTGTTTGGAAGAATATTCTCGGTCAAAATTTTAGATATTGTGTGCCATTGACTACAATGTAGACAAAGACAAAGAATATGAAGAAAAGAGTCCAATAAATATATATCAATCTCGACTTCTTCAATAAAACTTATATGTCTCTTTTCAAGGGATAAAATTGTTAATAATAACAATAATAATAATAATAATAATAATGATTATTATTATTATTATTATTATTATTATTATTATTATTATTATGAT
>JAYKTE010541571.1:0-18512 GCA_036873565.1 Xipholeptos notoides | reverse complement strand
GTGATTGTTTCTTTTATACTTTCCTGTCTCTTACTGCAAATTTCACTGAATTTTTATTTTCTATTTTCCAATATTTTTATTTCCTTCCTTAGCTGCATGTTTGCATGTATATATGTCTATATAAGAATATACAATGTGTATGTAATAAAATGTGTGTGCATATAAGATTTGTGAATATAAGAATATGTGTATGTGTGTACATGAATGTGAGTGTGCTTATAAGATTTGTGAATATAAGAATATGTATATGTGTGTACAAGAATGTGAGTGTGCTTATAAGATTTGTAAATCTAAGAATGTATGTGTGTACAAGAATGTGTGTGTTTAAGAATATGTGTGTGTGTGTGCATTAAATATGTGTGTGTATATTTGTGCATAAGAATGTGTGTGTGCATGAATGTATAAGAATATGTGTGTGTGTGCATTAAATATGTGTGTGTATATTTGTGCATAAGAATGTGTGTGTGCATGCATGTATAAGAATATTGTGTGTGTATGTGCATGCATAGAATATATGTGTGTGCATTTTCTAATAACGTCCCCTTTTTATTGTCTTCCCTTTCTTATTCCATAATTTAACAATATGTATGCTTGTACATACAATTTTGAGTGACATTCTTTCCAATCCACCTATCTAGATCTCTTTACTTTCACACACTTTCAATCTATCAAATTCTTTCATTTTATCTTTGACTACCTTTATCTCTATATTTAGATTCCCTCTATCTCTATCGGCTGTTGTTCTGGCACTATCCATTCTTTATCTTTTAATATTTCTCTAGAATTCCTCCCCTGGTATTTTTGTCCTTTTCATTAATATTTTCTGTTGATTTTTCTTCACTTCTTCAATCTGTCTTACTTCCTTACTTCAGAGCTTGGATGCTTAGACAATAAACACAAGTTTTTAAACAAACACAAACTTGCTCTAAACAATAAGAAAAAAATCAAACAAAATGAAACTCAGGTTAAATTTAGAACCTTCTCCTCACCAAAATGTCTGTCAAATTTTGCTATTTCAAATTGTTTGGAAATAATTGATATTCATGACACCAACTGGTTTAAAAGACAAACAAACAAAAAACAAAATAATTTTAGTTAAAATATATGGTTCATAGAATAACCAGAAACAAAATTTTCATCCCAATATTCAAATATGTCTCTTTAATATCGACAAACTAGAATTAGTAATTTCCCCTCAGCTATTTAAAAACTGAGTGAGTGATTTTGGCTCTACTTGATACAGGATAAATTTGAAATGTAAAATTTAAAATAATAAAAGGGAATAATAAAGGCTTTTGTCAAAAGCAAATAAAATATCTGAATAAAAAATATCTATGAATATTTAATTTGACTAAATTAGTGACAAATTGTATTTAATTGATTTATTAAGAATGATTTATTAGAAATAAAAGTTGCTTTTAGAAAACCAATTTAAAATAGATTTTCACCCTTTCCAGATATAATACTTTGATATTTAGAGCCAAAAATATATGTATGTACAAAAGATAAATAATGATTGGTCCAGTTGTTCAAGGAAAAAGTTATTAATTGATAACCACTCATTTATCAAAATGTTTTAAGTCTGATGATTTGTAAAGTGCCCTTTTCCACAGAATATTTATTTTTATATGAAGAAATCAAATGAATTTAAAACAATTGAATTGTTTTTTCTGCAGTATATCAACATTTTTGGTCATTTAATTTTGATAAACTTTTAAAATCCCCCATTCTTTGGTTTTATTTTTGTGGTATCATAGGAAATTAAAGATATACAAAGAAATAGAGTTCAAATCAGTTAAGAGCTGAGTGGAATATTCCAAATAATATCATAGGCCGCAGGCTGTTGGTATTACATCTATAGTTGGTCTTACTATTGAAAGAGAGTTCTTTTCAGTATAGAATCTCATGCTTAAGAAAATTACGTCTTTTATACATCTAGGATACCAAAGGTTATGTTGTGTGAGCAATTATACAACAATTTTATTGGGTGAATGTGGTTAAGTCCTAAGTTTTTTTAAATGTCTTTTTAACTCCATTTAATGTTTCATATTTGAATTAGTGATGGGACAATTCCTTGGAATCGGAATCGTTAATCGTGTATTTTAGGAAGAATTGGAATCGCATCATTAAATAGATACCTTAGAGTTACGATTCTTTCATTACGATTCTCTTGAATTTTTAAGTTAATCATTAATTGGAATCGTTAATCAACATTTTCCTGGAATCAGAATTGGAATTGGACTAAATTTAGGAATCGTCCCAAAACTAATTTGAATTATTTGAAAAATTTGTTCTTATTTTTAGAATAAATATCTATAACATTTCTAACACTGTAGCATCTAGAATTGGGTTAAAATAAAATAAGAAAAACTGGTTTAACTTTTCTCATAACAAATAACAGACATTGAATGGTGGTCAGTTCTATGGTAGATGATAACTAAACCTTA
The DNA here is from genome assembly GCA_036873565.1 of Xipholeptos notoides. Classification (NCBI taxonomy): domain Eukaryota; kingdom Metazoa; phylum Mollusca; class Cephalopoda; family Idiosepiidae; genus Xipholeptos; species Xipholeptos notoides. Next base: position 16,065 of record JAYKTE010541571.1, on the reverse strand, counting down.
GTCACCAGATATTACAAGCAGTCGATCTTACCACTCCCGCCAAGCAGATTCAATGTGGCACAACAAGTCAATCACTTCAATTTATCACTGCCAATCAGGATCTTCTACCTTACCATGTGATGGTCTCTGGTCATCAAATGTTCCCTCGTGGTGTGCTCTACAAATGTTTTGTTTCATGTCACCTGAATAAAATATGCTGATGGTTTGAGTATTTTTTTTTAAAGGAAAGAAAAGGTCTACCAATCAAAAAAACTTAAGTTTAATCCAGATTCTTAAATTGGGCTGGTTATGCAGAATTTTAGAGTCTCAGATTTTTCTTTTTTTTTTCCTATTATATTAGAATGCAAGAAATCTAAAAAAAAAGACTTTAAGTGGAGACAGATATAAAACAAAAACTAATTGAGATATAAAAATAATTTAAAAGTATTAAAGATATGATTTTAAAATATATCTTAGATACATAAATATTATACTGAAGATATAGAAATTAAACTAATCAAAAATGTTGTTACTAACATTACCCCTAGTAAAATATCATTTAGTTAGGAGTCCAATTTGTTTTATTACTGTCGTTGCAAATACAAGTAAGTTAAAGATGAAATATTCCATATCCATTGTGTGGATATAGGTTAATTCCAGATTAAGTTCAGAAGTTGAAGAATCTTTCAATATTTTCTACTTGACATAAGAGAAACTGTCAAATATTCACAAGGGAACTATTTTCAGAGAAGTTCATGTCATGTGAAATACCACTTACTTCAAATCAATCTTTAAAGGAACATGAAAACAGATTCTTGATGAAGACTTAACTGATAAATCATTCTAGTTTTAAGCTATATCATCCTCAAATTTTTTTTTATACTTGGACTAAATAAAACATTATTTATTCTTGGTGTTAGAAAGTCCTGAAACTCAGGGAATGTCTTGTATTGATTCTTGTTAAAACATAAATGTTAAAACACAGCTGCACCATCCTAAAACTCTACCACACACTTCATAATAATGTTCCTGGATTAAATGGAGTATTATTAGAAATGCTGAATCCAGAATTCTTTTTTTTCAAGATTATTGATAACAATCTGTGTTCATTGCACTCCATTCACTTTGGAGCAAAAGCCCTTGGGAAAGATGTGAACATATAATCATATTCTAATAGAAGTATGTTCCAGAAGTTCATTTTATTTTAAAGTACACACACCATTTCCTAGCAGGGAGGAAGCGGCAAAGGGTAAAAGCTTTGGAATTATTATGTGGGTTAAAACTCTAGTCATCATGTTATGGTCAAATTGAGGCCTAACTAGGAAAATTTGTAAATCCTGAGTTTTACGTCCGGTTTGAGCTCTATTTTTTTTTTCAGATTTAGGTTGAGTAGTTGAGGTTCTGGGTTTTTTCTGATTTAGTTTACAAAATATGAAACACATTTGATTTTTAGAAAATGAGCCATTACAATTAAAATTGTTGATCTGATAAACAACCACTCTTTAAAATTTACCATTGTAAACATTTTGAAATAGCAAATTGGGAAGCACAGTTGATTTTCAAAATATGAATATACCAAAACATGCTATATTATGTGATCATGATATATAATCATAACCATAATAATAATAATGTAGTTTAGTATTTTATAAATAACAACTATGTCAATTTCTTAATGAAATTTTTGAGTAGTGCACTTCAAAATACTTAAAAGTCACTCTGTAATGGAAAGAGCTTCATCAAAAAATTGCAGATTTTTTTTTTTCAGGAATTGTAATTTTACAATTTTTTTCAAATGTTCTGAAGCTTTTGTGGCTGTCAATTCATTTTTAAAGTTTTGTTGGCAACTTTTTCAATCTAATGCAATTGCTGCCAGTTTTTAAACTCAGAAAGTACATGGAAGATCCAATCTAAAAATTACCTACCAGATGCCATAACTATTCCAGGAATTTTAAACCCCTTTTGACACAGATATATCAATGTGCAATGTACATCAATGTACAAGTAGCTGAAAAAAAATGCAAACATATAAAGATCATATTTCTTCATACTGGAATTAACTGGTTGTAAAAATGGGGAGGGGAAGGAGATGGGGAAGGAACAAAGTGATATTTATTTTTATCAAATATCCTATATATTACATTTTTAGGAAGAAATTGACCTTTCTTCCTTGATATGTCTCTCTCTGTATCCCTCTTTCTACACACACAATAATAATAATGATTATTAGTAATGGTGTAATCTGACTTTTATTTTATGGTTTTAGGTCACTTTGGTGGCAATAATGGTTTATTATTCTTGCAGTATGGTCATCATGAGTTATTTCAAAGAATTCAAGACTGTTTAACTATCATAACCCCACTAACAAATTCCATTGGGTTACTTTTAGGTGGACACAAAATAATGTATATGACCTATTTAGAAAAATGCACTTTATAGTTTTTCTTTTACAAAAATGTGCACAGTCGAAGTTGAGAAGTTTGGCAAAGTAGAGTTCTGAACTTTATCCTCTCATATTTCCATTTCATCATATTTTAAGGTTTGGTTTGTTTGTCTTATTTTACAGCATATCAACCTTTGTCGGTCATTTTATGACAAGACCAATTATTTTGATTAATGTCTTTCATTTTTATTGGGTTTTTGGTTATCTTTCTTTCATCATTATATTCTTTGAATAACACTCGATGCACTATTTAATTCAGAGCTGGAGTAAATATAAGGATTCATACTCTTCCCAAGAGCATTATCCTAAATGTGAATCTAATGGAACAACTTTTATTTGAACCAATATATTTAAATTCCAAAGTTCAAGTGCTTGTCCTCAAGAGGATTTCTCACTTTTATATTAAGAAATTTTGAATTGTAATACATGAGTTTGAATCCAAGTCATTCTGTTATGTTCAAATTTGAGATAAAACCCTTGGTAAAGTTATGAATCTCTACATTCCTTTCAGCTATGGATTAAATAGTACAAGTGGTTCAATTTAAAACAATGTGGTGATAAAATAATGCTTGATAAAAATGATTATTCTTAGTATAAAATTACCAAAAAGGTTGATAAGCTGTAAAATAAATCAATCAATTATTTTAGGAATTAACTATGGAGTAACTCATTAAAAAGAAAGCACCTATCATCGAATGGGTTATTTTCATATTCATAGAAACAATAATATTTAACTTACTACCATGCCCATGCTGTAAAAAATGACAGCTGTAAGATATATTGATTGAATTATAAACCAGAAAGTTGATAAGTTTCCAGAATTTACCTCTTTTGATTTTGGTGGGAGGTACTAAATCTAAATAAACAAGATCAATATGTTTGTAGACTATAAAGTTTTAGTTCACCTAATTTCTAGACTATTATCCTCATCTTAATTATGCCTTTCATTACCATTTTTTACCTCATAAATGCTTCAGTCTTCTTTAGACAATCAAATTTGGGAATCTTCTTTCACAGAACTTCTAACTTAACCAGTTATTCAACTTATAGATGTAGACTATTCCCATTCCAGTAATAATGACCAATTATCAATGTAAAGTTTAAAATATAATTTTAATAATTATTGCTATTAGATGTGATTAAAACCCTCACCTCACTTAGAGTCATAGGAATTCAATGTTTTTATCTATTGCACACTGTTCCTGTTTTCTCTAAAGCATTTGGGCAACAGTTGCTTTATCTAAAGGTAATGAATTAAGACCCATCAATGATTTTCACTAAAAGAATATTTACTCTGCACAATTATTTTCTTTACAAAAACTGTCTTTATTTTTTATTTGAGCAATTTGATACTCTATTATTTTATGCTCAAAGCCCAATCAAAAAGGTTCACGCTTTTTGACATCTTCCCTCATTAAATTCTTATTTTTGCCTGTGGTTTTTTGTTGCTCAGTTTATGCCATCCTGTTTTCTCTATTCAAAATTGACTTCATTAGCAAGATTGTCTAGGAAAGTTGATCCTTCTTGAAGCAAGGTTTTTTTCTAATGATTTACTTTTTGCTCCCTCATTCTGCCATTACACAGTCTCCTTTTTCAGTGTTTGATTACCATTGGCAAAATATGTTTATATTGTTTGATTAATAAAGACTAGCTTTAAAGGCAAAGTAATTTTGGCAAAATGCATAGGCGCTTGGACTTTTGAATCATAATACACAAGTTCAAATCCTTATCAGTTCAATTATGTTTCTATTAAGCAAATACTCTTCCAGTTATTGGTTGATTAATGTACTTAGTTTTATTCAAAGAATGTATTGTTGAAAAAAAAAACATGTTGATTAATAAGTGATTATTTTTGGCATTAAATGGCCAAAATAAGTGATGTAAAATAAGTTGAACCAATCATCCTCTACTTTAGATTTTGCAAAACAGATATATTTGCATAAGATCTGATTTGTTTTTGAATTTTTAGGTAATGATATTTGAAATAAAAGGGCTAAGGTTTGTGATTTACGCATCATTTAAGTCAATAAATTTGTTTGTTTTTTGTTCTGGTCACCAAGAGTTATTTCCATGACATGGGAAGTGTATTTTCTGCCTAAATACACAACCAGATCATGGTATAGTAAATGGTATCATGTTTGTGGATGATAACAAAAAACTTTGTGTCCTAAATCTCATATAAAAATAATAATAACCAAGGGTTGTCAGGGAGAACAATATTTGTAGCCTCACATGATGTTCAAGTTTAAACCGAATAAAGAGCTTTTGTATCAATCTTTGTATGGTAACTTTTTGGGATTCCAGCAAAAGAAGTTAGCAGCACATGGAAACAAGAAACACTCTTCCATCTACCAAGGTATGATGATTACATACTTAAGGTTAAAAAGAGCATGTTTGTTGAGACCTGAAGGGAAGAAGACACAACTTTAATGATCCCTTCCTGTGAAAGTCCACCTATTTCTAGGCATGAACAACTATCTTGATTATATTAACAGCTGGTAAATTTGTATCTTTGTGTACAACCACGGTACTAACTGAAATTTACAAAACCATGTCTTTGTTGTGGAATATTAACTAGTAAATAAAATAAAAAAAAGTATATTCATAAAATATCTGCGCCAGGAAGAAAACTTCAGAATTGGTAATCATAATTCATTTTTAGAGTCCTGGCTCTGCTTAGGGATAATTTCAAATCAGGTTTTGTTGAACTGACATGTCCTCCCAAATTTCATCATCACTAATTTTCTGTATCAAGTGTCCTTAGAAAAGTGCGAATGTGATGAAGAAAGCTTTGATATTTTTTTCACTTCTTTCTCTCTTCTATAGATTTGATGTAATTACAAACATTGATTGGCCAATTCCAGAGATTCTAGATCAAGCTTGTTAGTGTTGCTGAACTATTATGGCCATCTTCCCATTAGTTGATCTGATAGAACTGGAATAATCCATTCCTTGCCAAGAAATGTTCAAAATCCCTAACATCTTATGAAGGTTCATAACAGAATGAACTGTGTGTAGCTGAGAAGGGTTGGGAAGCAGTCAGGTGTTGTAGGAGAGAGATATGTAAAAGGTGTGGCAGAAAAAGTAATTTACCTTGATTTCATGAAATTTACTTTGGAGATTTCTGCAATGAAGGGAAATAATTGGGCAATAATGTTTTTTTTTCTTTTTCTACTTTTCTTTTTCTCTTTACTTGTCAACTCTGTGAAAACATTCTGCCTGTTGCACTCAGTAAACTAAGGTGATGATGGGAGTTATGTGAAATAATTCTGATTAGAGTCTCCTTGACTTTTATCTTTTACCTATGATTCTTGGAGAATGCAGTTTCATTACCTTTTGATGGAGGGACAAAAGGATGCAACAGAAGATAAATCAAACAATTAAACAAACATGGTAGGTGGAAGTTGGCATATGTTTACAGTTCCAGGCTCAAAGAGCTAAACAATAAAAGAACAAAATGAATATATAGAAATAAAAAGGTAACAAAGTATTCACGTTAAAATATCAGTAGGTAAAGCCCAATTTAAAGAGCTAACACTTGAAGCTAATTTACTTCTTAAACCCAAAGCTTAGATGCTATTTCCTTTATTTTTGTGAAGGTTTTTTTTTATTAGTTTCAATCAATCTGATATTAGTCAGTTACCAACTCTGTATGAGAGTCTTGACAAAATGATCAGTTAATTTCTATGGAGGCCTGGAGATCTCAGTTGTGTTTCCCAGTGTCTTACTTGCTCACCTCCAAGAGAAAGTTGGATTTAAACTTAAGGTCAAAATTAAACACTGATGTTATATAGTTCACCTAGCTGCATATTGCACATAGGAGTCATTCATAGTCTGGCACAAAGTAAACCTCTCTGGGCACAATGCATGTAAGAAAACTTTACAATCATTTAATGACAGAAACATTTAGAAATATTTTCTATTTATTAATTGCTAGAAGTTTTGGCTTGATTTGATCAGACACTAGTGACTTGCAACTAAGGAAGTTCAGAAAGGCTATGATATAGGAAAGCAGTACAGTACATATGCAAATTTTGCTGGTCTGAATACTTTGGTGCTTGCTTTTGTGTTCATTTTGATTTGTTTATTTTTGTAATTCCAAATTTTGATTCCTTACCAGCTATTTTACAGCTCAGAACCAATTAGAAAGTGTTCTCTAGGTCTAACTAACCTATACATCAAATTTCAAGTATTGAAACCCAAAATTGTCAGTGATTTAGTAGAGATCACTATGGTACAATCTTTCAACTTTGACCCTTAATTGCAACATTTCTAGCTCAATACCAATTAAAAAGCTGGCCTTAAGTTTGAATACCCTTTATGTTGAATTTCAAGTTTGTTGACCAAAAATTGGCTGAGGAAAAGTCCTGTAGAAGAAAGCTTGGTTAAGCAAGATATGGTTTGAGAATAATGAAAGACAGACTCAAGCAGTTACTGAGTTGTATGCAAAACGGAAATCTTAAAGCTGTTTTTAAGTAAACTTGGAAACCCCGTGAAAAATGAGGCAAATATGACTACTAAAAGGATTGGTTTCATTTGGTTTGGTGAAGGTTTTTATGGTCATAATAACAATAATTATTTTTTGATAAATGTTTTTCATTAATCAAAATATTCTTTGTATAACAGTAGTTGTACTGTTTAACCAATAGCTGGAGGAAATAAGGGGATTCTTACTTTTCCAACACTATTAGCTTGAGATTGAACATAATGGGATGACTGGGACAATATTCCAAAATTTCTTAATTTTAGGGCATATAAAACATCATGTATATTTAGTGCCAGGTCTTAAAAGATATATATTTTTTCTTTGTAAGTCAATAATCATTATACTGTAAGACCCAATAATAGAAATGAAAGCTTCTATAATTTTTCCCTAAGGCTATAAGTCTAAAACGTATCTACTATAATAGACAAAGGACATATCAAATAAGGATTTATTATTATCTAATTTAATCTCAAATCAATTTTTTTTTTAGATATTCAACCATATCTTTGAAATAATTCAACTCATCCTATCAATATGTATTATATGTACCAGGCTATGTAAAGATACTGGCCATCCCAATACATTCTTGTATAAAAAAAACTGTATTAGTAAAAAGAGTTTTAGCTTAAAGAGTAAGTCTCTTAGTATTAAATTTGAGAACCATCTTCCAACAGAAATGGAGTAAGATTTTATCTTGTGATATTACATTATAAAATTTACTGCTCAGTTTGTCTTTTAATCTGGTTACAAGGTGTCTTTCCTTTTATTTGCGAATATTATCTTTCGAAAATGTTGACAAGATGGTCTTGTTGAGATACAGTTAATTGTATTAGGAAAGACTCAAGATCTTTGCAGCTTTATTTAAAAAAAAGGCAACAAACTAAAAGAAGCAAAGGAAGATAGTGCCAGATAGAACACTTGCAGTATATAACTGGTTTATGATAGAGAATATTATTTGTTTGAGCTCACTTTGTGCAAAAAATATTTTTATTCCATGAATAAAAGAAAAATAAATCCTCAAACATTGAAATTTAGAAAAGATAAAATGAAAAAAGTAAACTTTATTCTAAAACAAGTCTTGATGAATAGTTTTTTCAGGTTTTTCTCCAAAGTGAATAGAGCTTATCTTTAGAGAAAGTTACCATCTTGTAAACACAAGAGCATAACAAAAAAGTTGTGTCTTTTCATTTTCATTTATTTTCATACCATGATGTGTGTAAATGCTTAAAGTCTTCTTAAAAATTAGAAGCAGAATATACAATTGAGGAACCATTTTCAGTTGTAAATATTTAAAAAAGAAAATATTGCACTATTTGCCTTTTTGTTTTGTTTTGTTTTTTGGATGAGTAAGGGTTTGTTTTTTTGTCTTAGAGGAACTTTCCAAATCCAGCCTTTAATGTCAGTGCCTTAGAATTAGACAATTTTTCTTCTTTTATAAATTAAAAGAAACAAGTTTAGCCCTTGTTATGAGTTGAATTATCATTTGTAAAAATCAAAATTCTTTCTTTACCATTAATCTAATTCTAAACTTTAAAAAAAGTATTATTGTCTATAATAAGTAATTTTCTTTTGTCAACTAAACTTGTGTTAGTAAACTTTCATAAGTAGGGAAATCAAATATTTAGTTTTCCTTGAATTGTATTATTTCAGAAAATTGAATGCATTATTTGAAATATGTTTTATAATGCAATTTCAATTTAAAAAAATTAATTTTGAAAGCATTTTTTAAATATATTTTTTTTGCTTAGAAGTTTAACATACTTGAATATATTATAGGAACAGAACCACTAAAATGCAACTGTGGAAATCTAATCACAATGAAATAGATAATGACAGAATACAAAGTCTTAAGCAAAATAAGAGAGAAATAACTTAACAAACTAAACCTAAAAAAGATCTTCGAAGCAACAAACAGAGATAAAATTCCTCAATTCCTCTTAGAAACTAATTTCTACAAAAAAATATAAAAATTTACAAATAGGAACATGTAATAAAATTCTAGATACAAGACAAGACATTATGTAAAATGACCCATCTGGAGTTGACAAATACTTAAATTGAAACAACTTAATTTTATTTGTTTCCTGATAATATACTTTTTGATCTTCGTGGGCTTTATCAAGATAATGTGTATATGTGTCTCTGAACCTGAGTGTAAATATAAAAAGGTTTCCCCAGAGTAATAACTGATGGAGGTCAAATGTTACATGTCTGAAAGTAGCAATAAAGATGAGAATAAATTGAATGATGATAGTAGTTGTAATAATAATGATAACAACTATCACACTGCCTACAGGAAACCCAGCCATACTAAGCTGAGTCAGGACTCTACTAATGGCAGTTGTGAGGACTAGAAGCAGTAGGGTAAAAACCCTGAGAAGATATGGTACCAAACAGTTTTTGACTAGAATGGAGCAGAACCTGCTGGAGCGTATGTGAAGACTTGTTATCACCCTGACTCCAATGAAAGCCACTAGTCACTAAAAGTGTGCAATGTGTGTGTCTGGTGTGAAAACTTTTCATAATAAAAACTTTTCCCCTCACAAATTCATACAAGCAACTTAAAATATATTGCTCAGATTTTCTGATAAAAGTAAAATGAAGTGTTATTTATTGCTGTAATAATTTATTCATTCACTAGATTTGTCAACATACAAATTACTAACTGCATAAAGAGCAGTAGTAACAATAATATATTACCTCTTATTCTTGACATTAGAATGTTAAACAGGGTTTATTATCTAGATTCTTGCAAACAGACAAGCATTAAGTATGATATACAAAGTCACGATTTTATGTTTATTTTATCCAATATTTACTACTTGCTTGTGGCTCCTCCCACTGAAATCTGGTAAAAAGACTGGGGTAGAATGATTGTCATTTTAAAAGATAAATTATTGTGTACCATTTTCTTGTTTGTTTTTAAAATAGTTCTTTTTACAGCAAAATTTCACTTAATTTTCCTGCTTTTATTGAGAACTACATCCCTTTGAATTTGTGTGTCTGTCTGTCATTGTACACTTGTTATTTTAAGCTGAGAATTTTGTTTGGAGAGAAGATGAGGGAGCTTTTCTAACTGCAGTGATTCATGCTGTATGTGACCCTCATCTTCAGCAACCACCTGTAATTAATGACCATTCTTCTATGTACAGATGATTAGTAGATGATAAAACAAGATGTAAATACTTTAGCAGTTTATTGCAGATAGTAACTACTTTGAATATGTTAAGAAACTACACACAGTTGCACGCTTTAAATTACAGAATAATTCTACTAGCCACACAACATAACAAAAAATGTTTGCAACAAAGGTAAAGGCTTTTTCCTATTTTTTTTTGTTTGTTCGACTTAAGTGTTGATTGCTACCATATTCAAAGTACGAGAGTAATTCCAAAAGTAATGCCTCCTATTTTATCATTTCTTATGCTGAACATTTACAAAGCATATGCACTTGATGTCAGCACAGTTAGGAGAGGGGTTGGGTTTGTTGATTTCAGAGTGTCAACAAGCGTGCTCTGAGTGCAAAAATGGATTGCCTCATTAATAATAGCTGGCAAAAGTGCATTGAAAATGGTGGTGACTATGTAGAAAAATTAATTCTGGAGCACAAAAGGTTGCTCGGTTTAATAATACCATTCCCATCTTTGTAGCTCTTCAGCTTTTAAAAAATAAGTTTAGAAAATAGGTGGTATTTCTTTTGGAACAACCCTCATATTTAAAGTAGTTACCATAATGTTTGAAATCTGTCTTATTAATGAATTCAACTTTTCTAAATTCTTTTATTGGCTGAAAATGAAAGTATTGGAAAATATCAGGAAAACTATAAAACATTGACATTGTTTAAAAAAATCAATAATTGTTAAGTAAAATATTATGTAAAAAAATATTTCCATTGAGATGATTTATTTCTTGTTAAACTGGTGCTGTTTAATACTCTAAAGAAAAAATAGGACTTCCTTCTTTTTTATGTTAAATTATAAAACTTCTGTCCTTTTCATACATTTTTAAAGGTAAGTAATAAGACATGAGTAAGAGATATTATAAGTAAGATTAAATTATAAATAAGATTGTTTTCAGTATCAAACAACTAAAGATGTTGATAGACCTTAAAACAAACCAAAATAATTGAGTTGACATGATAGAGAGGAAAAAAAAAAAATAACTGTCCCAAAATGATTTTCACATGATTCGTTAGTAAAGGTTTGTATAAAGAAAAACAAAGAAATTCAATATTAAACTATGATTAAACTTTTTTAATTCATTCATATAAATCCTTAGTTTTTTGAGTCCCTGAAAAATCCTTTATATCCAAAAATCAGATAGAATTTGAAACCTGTTTAATGTTCTAAAAAATTCTCAAAAGAGGACTGGATATATAATTTAAAACTTTCAGGTTGACTCTGATTGGACAGTATTGAGAATGCTGGCAACTCAATCTGTGCCATTCCAGTACTCACAGAACTCGAAATGATTCGTGAAGCAATGAGGAAAATGAAACGCATGGTGACCACGTTGGGAGGCAAAGAACTTTAGCCATACCCAGAATCACTTTCAGTGCGAGTTCGGTCTAGAGCACTTTCCAGTTTACTAGCCACCAGTTCACAATAAAAGGCTTAAGGGAAATTAGAAAAACATTGAATGATCATAAACGATTAAGTATTAAGCAGGCAAATGGGACAAAGTCAATCTTATGTACCTCAAAACATTGCATGGAGGGTAAAAACAAAACAAAAAATAAAACACACCAAAAGATGAAAACTTTTTATTCATAAATCTTTCTCACGCTGCTGGTCTTTCCACGGGTGGGTTTTTATATTTTTTTATATCAGTATTTGGAGGGTTGAGTGGTACATGGAACCATCTATTTCACAGCAGTAAATGAGGTCTTGATTTAAATTTTCAACGCACAAATCTTTTTTGAGCGCCTTTTTCCTGTGGCGGACATATTAAAAGGGAACATTTCAGCAAGTGTACCGCACATGCCGTTCCCATAAGATATGGTAACTGAACTTAGTTGTGGTTACCCGTCAGACATTATTCTAAATTAATAGAAAATGATATGTAAGCAAAAATAGGCTTTCCTCACCAAGAACAATGTTGCTTTAACTGGGGTTGCTTCTTTACTAATCCCAATTCCTGTTTATGCCTTGAAATACTGGCAAATGTATAGTTTACTCATTCTTCTGAACTAGACAGCAAGAAAAATTTGAAAATAACATTTTTTTAAAGGAAAATTGAATATTGTTTAATAGAGTATGGTTGAATAATGAACGGTTGCCTAAATATACTGAATATAATATATATATATATATATAGGGATGATGCTTTTATACATAAACACACACACACACACACACACACACACACATACATACATACATATGTATGTATTTTTATGCATTGGAATATCAATCTCAAATTGAAATCATTATTAATTATAAAATATATATATTTGTACACATTAATCAATTGAATGTACATCTATTCACATACAAATCCTAATACGTATTCATAAATGTGTGTGTGTGTGTGTGTACACATGTCTGTTATTGATGTGTGTCAGTTGCATATACACTTATTGTTGTAATAATTGATTGTTCACTATTTTCCTGTTTAATACCTTGTTGAAATCATTGAACAAAAGAAGAGAGGAAGTTATTAGAAACACTAAAAGCCAAAGGTCGGTAGAGTGGACAGGTCAGGAACTGGAAGCAGAATGAAGAAAATGTCAAATTTATTCTCAAAAATGTCCATTGATTCTTCATTTCCTGAATCAATACAAACTCCTCTCTTTCCAACTATTATAATCATTGTCCATATAAGGCTTGCCTTTAGCTGTGTACAGGAAGATGAATCTATAGCCAGGATGACCATTGGCCACTAATACTTATTTGACTTAGACCCATTATATTTCAATAGTTGCAACATGGAATTGGCAGTCCGACAGCTAATAGAAGTACTTGTTTTATGGTAATAATTCTGTGACATCTTATTTTCTAAAGAGTACACAGGAACTCTTCAGGTGATTTACATCTTGATGAATCATAAATTTGTATATCCTCAGGCTGTGTTCAGAAAACTATTATTAATTTTCAAATCAAGTTGGTGGATTAGTCTAAAAGTTATGGTTGTTTTTGATTTACTGTATATCAACCTTTTTAGGTCATTTAACGCAGAGAACAATCATTTTATGATAGACCTCCTTTTTGTCCATATGTAGATTTTTTAATAATGCAATATGCACTGTTTAATCCATAGCTGGAGGGGATGTGAGGATTCATACCTTTTCCAAGAGTATTAGTCCAATTATGAATGCAAATGGAATGGCTAGGAGTCGAACATGCATATTAGGATTCCGAAGTCTGATTGCTTACCCACTATCCTAAGTGGACTTCCCCATAGTCTACAAGTGTTTCTTAACCCACCCAACACTGCTCATCATTAATTCAATGTTCATAGCTTACTTTTATTTTTATGCTTATTTGGAATTGTAACTAATTATCCAAGAATTACACACACATTTTAACAACTATCTAAAGTTTAACCATATTTAAAATCCATCCTTTTTTCTTATCCTTTTAGTCGATTATTACTCTTTTTAAATATGTTTAAACTTTTTGTGCACTATTTATGTTTTGCTCCACCAATAATATGCCAGATATTAAGACACTTACCAGAAAATTAGAACAAAAAAGAAAATGGGTAGACAATAATACCTATACCATATATCTTGATGATTTTGATCTCAGTTTTGGAATCGTAATATGTTCTATTGATTAGAATAAGAATGAAACAGCTGTCTAGGACACCCAACTTTATGTTTAATAGTGTATATATATATATTGCTTATGAATATATTTTGATGATTTCTGAAGTTTAAATATTTAATGATTTATGAAATAAGCAGAAAATATAATTAGATAAACCTATGAATCAAAACCAAAGTGAATTTCTTCCAAATGTCCAAATACCCTATATATCAAATTTCAAGTTTCTAGATCAAAATTCGGCAAAGTAGTTTGGTAGAGACCATTCTTCAGAAAGTCACACACACACACACACTGATGTACATGATCACTTTTATGCATATATAGAAAATATAGTTTTAAAGTTTCCTTGGGTTTATCAAATATTTAGTTAGTTTTTCCCAACATTCAATGTTGCTTATAGTCATGAAAGTACCCAATAATGCTAACTTAAATCTAAATGTGCTGTACATTCCAGGGCTAATCAGTGAACAGATAAATCCTCCTTAGCATGTTTAAAATATAAATTATTGATGCCATGCGATCAGCATATTCCACACAGCGAGATGACCATCACCACATGAGACAGTGGCTTAGACTCTAACCAAACTTTAATTATGTGACCACATACATCACTGGTAATGCAACTTATAGTGACTGGCTTAGTAGCTTGGTTATTCTAGTGTCATATCTAACATATTTTGAAAATTCCTCAATAATTATGCCGAGCCCCACCACCTTTATTGATAATAGATTGATCAGTTGGCCTTAGTAGGATCATTTAATTCTGTTGGCTTAATTCCCTCGTTTTTGTGATCCCTAAGCAGAGTTTTTCGGTTTCAGAAATCAGTACAGTTTGTTGAATGGATTGGTAATAGGGTTATTGTATGAAGGAATTGTCCATTTATCATTCAAATGAAGGATTCATAATTCTCAAGTGTAGCAGTAATATTATGAATGTCAATATAGGCATCTGGTGTTTTTGACTCTTGCCAAGAAGAGTTGGAATATTATTAAAGCAATTATGTGAGACTAAGAATCTCATAAATTTTATTAAAATATCCAAGAATATCAGAAAGCATTTATTTGGTAAATCTTAACAATATCAATATGTCTACGTGACATCTAAATATTTTTTAAGTCAGCACACATATCATATATATTGTTTTATCCCTGTATATTATCTAAATGTTTCTTTTCAACGTGTTTGTGTGTGTGTGTGTGTGTGTGTGTATATATATATATATATATAGATATATGTAAAAATATATAAGGCCTGTCTAAAAACATAACAACCTTGTGCCAGAAAAAATATTTCACATAACTGACAGGGTCTGGACCCTAATCCCCTTCAAAGTAGGCCTTGTGTGCTTGTACACACTTGGCCCACCAATTATTCCACTGCTTGAAACACCTATGAAAGTGTTCTTTTGGAATGGTATTCCTCTCCATCGTCACATTCCACATTATCTCTTCTCCACTCTAAAAACAGGATCCTTAGTGGTATCTTCAGTTTTGGATTTATACAAATTGTTTCACTTTGAGAATCACCAAGCTTTTGACAAAATTCTATGCAGTACTGTTGCTCAACATGGTCAGTCATCTTGAGAGAATCAGTAATCCAACAAACATGCACCTCACTCAGCAACCGACAGGCAACGACTGATGCGCTGGAAGTTCACCCAAACTTTATACATGCTCATGAAGTTGTCTTCCTTCATTGTATAGAAAGGGACTGTGCTATCATCTCTATTTCACATGGGAAAATAAAAGTCAGATACTTTTTAGATGGGGTGGTATATACACAAAATTTAGAAGTTGTTCTCTACCCAGGTTTCACACCCAATTCTGTATTAATCCTCTGATTTTTTTGACCACTACATTTCGCTTTCCAACTAATTTTCACTGATTGTTTGTTCCAAACAGTTCTCCTTGATTGTGTTCTTCTAATGATCCTGACGGTGAAACCTGGGTAGAGAACTACTTCTAAATTTAATAGATACAGCTCTGCAATTGCAATTATCATTTTCATATTCTCCTGCCGATGTCAATGTATTAGGTTCTCACCACCTAAATTCATTTATGCTTCAGCCCCAGATGACATTTAAGTCCCGCAAGAGACTTACAAATGAGTCCACACATTAGACCACTAGATGAGAGGTACCCTTAATCTTTGTCACAAAAGAAGGAACTCTAAAGTAAAACCTAAGGTCTATTGATTGCTGTTTCAGTGGCAATTATTTGCCCTGACTTAGTCAATAGCTCCAAAAAATATAGTAGGTGCTATACAAGCCTTCACTACTATCATCAATATCTAATATATATATATATGTGTGTGTGTATGCATATATATATATATATATATATATATATATATATATATATGCACACACACACACTATATTTGTATA
>JAYKTE010540461.1:0-18516 GCA_036873565.1 Xipholeptos notoides | reverse complement strand
ACTAAACTTGCCATATTTAAAAAGTTATTGACATTTTTATGGGGTGTCTTATACTTATTTCCACCGCTGTATATGGAGAACCCACTTGGAACAGTGGTTAGGTGCTCTTACACTGGAATCACAGTATGCAAATTCGAATACTAGTCATTCCATCATGTTCACATCTAGACTATTTCCCCTGCAAAAGGTATTAATTCCCATTTCAGTCAAGCAATGGATTAAATAGTGACTCCCTTAAGTGGGACATACATGCAAATTGGGGACTGCTTGTGAATTTCAAATTCCCTTGAAACTTACCTAATGAATTCATGTGAATTCAATGGTTGAACCTGGCTTAACCTGAACAGGGAAGTAAGCCATTACACACTCACATCATTATACAAACTAACTCATTTGATCAAACCAGACATAAGTATCTACAAATCATTTTATCAACTATATGCCTTATACATTTTGTTTTTTTTTATTCCACAATTCAATTTTTTACAAATTTCTACATACCCAAAATATATCCATCCACCATGCCATCCAAAAACCGTTTTGGTATAAAATGACCTCTGAAGTTGGAATGGCATTAGACAAATCAATCAATCAATCAATTATTTTGGTTAAAATTGATTTCTATCTTGATTTCAATTTTCATTTATCTAGTAAAATATTTTATCTAGATTTGGTTTTTTTTTAGTTTTTTTTTTGCTTTGAATGATTTTTAAAAATATTTCTTTCATTTTCTCCCATTTAATTTTTTTTTTTCAATTTTTTATTCATTTTTATTCTCTTGTCTTTAACTATTTTTTAAAACTCAATTTTGGTTCATTTGTCTATTTTTTTTTTAACCTTTCTAAAGTGTGTAAGTAAAAAGATTTTGATAAATTGCTGTCTGTGTATTTTTTTTTTTTTGTTATGAGTTTCTGGTGGATTGGCTGGTACAATTCATGTTTTTTCATCTTTTTTTCAGTGGATTATTGCAAATTTTTTTAATCCACTGAAAAAAATTGAAAAAAAATGAGAACAAAAGGTGGTGAATTGTACCAGTCCAAAAAGTTTCTTTTTCAGTTCTATTTCTTTGCTTTATACTTTATTATTTTAACACTGAAAAGTGCAAATAGTCTGTAATTGGTTCTATTTATATTCATGATATTTTTTATCTGTTGGCAAAATATGAAATTGCCTGATAGAAAACGTCAATATAAAACAAATATTTCTTCAATTTTTCTAAACTTTTAAGATTTACAAATTAGATTTAGATGCTTGTTATTTATTTATTTTGTCAGAAAAATATTTTCAGTAGAAATTGACATTTTGTTAAAACTTTGCATGAAGGTAGACATTAAATCAAGGAATATAACTAAATAGGATTTAACAGCTGTTCAGGATCTATATTCAGGTTACATAAAACAAAGCATTTTATAAGAAATATTTGTGCTTAGCTTATACCACATAAATTAGACATAATAGGTGTGGATAATATTACTCAAACGGACAGGTACAAAAATAATCAAGAAAGAAGGCACAATTAATAATCCAATTAACTTTCCCATTTACCTGTACTTTCAGGTAATAGGTAATAAATTCCGTTTGATGTTGTGCTGGGTTTATTGCCTAGTACCGGAGCTGCTCTGTCAAAAAAAAAAAAAAAAAAAAAAAGAAGAATACTGATGCAGAATTTTCCTGAGTAAAAAGACTGGATTCTATTGGATTATGTATGAAAAGATAAGAAAATTTGCATGTTTTGATACAATTCATTTGGTTTTGAATATAAATTAATTAACACTAATGTTTAGGTTCTGTTTTTAATTGCTTGATGAGTGAACAAATGTAGCAATTGTTCTTAGAAATAGTTCACTATTTTTTATGAATAAGTGTTCTTATTTTTTGATACAGTGTATATCTTATTCACTGGAGACCATAGATATTTCATTGCAGACTCCTCCTTTTCTTTCTTTTTTTCTCAACATCTCATCTTACTCCTGAGAGTAGATCTGGCAGATGTCTTGCCAAGAGTATGTCTTTCATGTTCTTTTGCCTTGGCTACTCGACAGGTCTTCCCTCAGGAGTTGATTTAAGATATATGATTAAAATCAAAACTGATATAAATGTAATTTGAATTCTAATTTTTAGAATCTGTTGTCTCATGTGACTTAGAGGAAGTCCATGGCTCTAATGGTAAGTGCTTTGGTCTTTGGAATTGTAATTTACAAATTGAAATTTCAATTGATCTATTACATTCACTTTTGAGATAATATTACTCTTGGGAAAGCTATTAACCCTCTCATTACTCCAGCCTATGCTGCAATGTGTTAAAGAAAATTAAACCATTTGTAAAAAAAAAAAAAAGTTATTCTTGCATTGAATGCTCATAAAAGGTTGATAGATAATTAAATAATGTTTAACCCATCTGACTTATAATAATTAAATTTTTGTTTATAACTCTAAGATCAAAACCTATTGAATATAGTTGATTACTCAAAGATATTTCCAGAGTATTTGATTTCAGTTTTGAAAACCTAATAAACCTTATAAATTTGTACACTTATAAATAAATTTACCTCTTTTAACACCAAGTAAATATTAAGTTGTAATAGATAAAATCTACTATAAAATTCAAATGATTCATTATTAGCACATGATATTATTTATATAAAAATATAAACCAATTAAATCGGAATTTAAGAAGAGAAATAAAGGTTAATAAAACAGGTATACTGACATACACTACCAAAAAATAGTTCATTACAGAAGAAAACAGGTTTGCCCATTTACAGTTTTCTGTTTTTCCTACCTTCATTCAAAATTTTCTGATGTCATAGGTGAACATCTTTTTCCAATGCCAGAATTGTAGGTCTAATGTTCTAGATTAACTCTCTCTGGGTTTTCTTTTTCCAGATCGAAATGAAGAAGGCAGTGTGCCTATCCTCCCGAGAGGAAACCACAGATATCCATTTCAGTTTCAGCTTCCAGAATCTGCTTTGCCATGTTCTTTTGAAAGTAAAATGGCTACAGTCAGATATTACCTCAGAGTCATCATAGATATGCCATATGCCTCATCTCCACAAGGGATTAAATACTTCACTATCATTGGACCTCACATTGATTGTATGGATGAAAGATATTTGGTAAGGATTAGGATCAAAGACATCAAAAAAAAAAATCCAAATTTTCAGTAATGTTCATTATCAATTTTAAAAAAAAACTTTTACTGGATTCATTCATTCATTGCTTTAAAAATACTTATTTCCTTTCAGACTGCTTTTTTAATTAATTGATATAATACAGAGTTTTCTTGTCAATTTTAACTTTGAGCTTACACTTCGGAAAGAATTTATTTGCAATACAAGTTTTATTAAACCTGTTGTATATTCACCACTTCAGCAACTCAAAAGGACTAACATATGCACACATGTTCTTCATCAACTCCATTTTAGCCATGATCTTCTGTAAGCAAGCAAAGCAGCCAGGAATAACACAAGACATTATCTAAAATTTCATTTCATTACATTTCAACATTCTACTAAACTACGTTCACTAATAAGCTTTCTTTAGTGTAGCTCCATTAATATGCATCAAGTCATCATGGCTTATTGAATGAAAAGAGAGAGAGAGAGAGAGCAAAGAACCCATTTGTGACTCTCATGATCAACACAAAATATCACATTCTCTCTGGCTGAGTGATGAAGTTGCTAATTTAGGGTCAGAAGGGGTGCTTACAATATTGAACAAACCTTAATGAACTCTTCCTTTTTAAGATCTTAAAAAAAATAGAAAATAAATGCTATATTAATTTTCTAAAAAATCATTAACTGATACGAAAACCAAAATTATGTGCTCAAAAACACCTAAAACAATAAAAATCACAAAATATTTTCTTTTAAAAAAACCCTAAAATACTTAGTCGTATAAATAATTTCCCAAAAGTGTAATTGTATCTACCAAGAACATAGAAAACTATATGCACCAACAAGCCCCAGAATTAAGATAGTTGGAAAGAACCTAGATAAAAATAATACAATGGATGAATTTAGGTTCTACAAAACTTGTAAAGTAAACAATTTAAATGTGCATTCCATTAATGTATGTATTAAAAATATACTTGCAATTCCAATAAATAATCAAATTTATAAAAGACAGGGAAATATATTGAATATCTATTTTTAATCTTGTTTTACAAGAGTAAAACAATACAATGAAAGTCAGTCAAATTATCACTTCCAAGGAGTGTGAGAGTGTTACTGTGGCTCAGAATCTTCGAAAAATGGTAATACAGAACAATTAAAACTGAAAATCATGCAGAACTTGATTTAAGCTTACATAATATAAAATACTTAACTATGATTCAATATTCCTTTGTATTTTCCAACTGTATAAAATTTTTTTAACTAACTGAAAATATATTTGTTTGAATGATTTTATGAGTATTTGAAATAATTTGTTTTAGATTCCGCAAGAAGCAACAGACAAACGAAATACCTGCTGCTTATGTTGTGGAACGGGTCCACTTGTCCTCAAAGCCACACTTGATAGAAGTGCCTACTGCTGTGGGGAAAACATTCGGCTCAAAGCTGAAATACAAAATAACAGTGATGAAAATGTATGGATAGTTTGTCGATTGATGCAGGTAAAAGAAACAATTTAAAAAAAATTTTACTTGGTTGATCATTATTTGAATCCATCATAGAACCATGAGATCTTTTATACAGGGTGGCACAAAAGTCACGCATTATTTTGAATCATGTATTATTATAAATGTATTATTTATAAGTAAACAGTACCATATTACTTTAAAAGTTTTTATCACCTAAACAAACCAATGGATGAGTTTTGTGCCACGCTGTCTGTACATCAGTTTGAACTTTTATCAATACTCAATACCTTATAGCAAAGTAATAATGCTGTTAACAAGATAAACTCTAATTTTATTGATAATCTGAATTTTGTTCATCAAGCCAATTAAAAAAAGATAGTTAATGTTTATGCATTTTTTTTTTGTGTATCAAGCAAAAATCTGTGTATAAAACAAAATCGAAAAATATAAAAATTTTGTATAAAAATCAAAATGGAGTATATAAGTATTAGAGAATATCAATAAAAATATCAGATATATTCAGAGAAAATCCTGATAGGACAATTGAGATAAAGATAAAAAAAATCTCCCAATACATGTTTATGTTTAAGGGAATAATTCAATATTTTTAAAGAGAAAACCTAAAATAATCAATTATTTTCCTTAATTCAATATTTCTAAATGGGAGAAAAGTATTTAAAATATTGAAAAAAGGAAGGAAACTCTTTAAAAATATGGAATTATCTCCCTTGAAAATTCACACGTAAGTAAAAAAAAAATAATAGATAATTTATTTTATTAATTGGTTGCTCACTGTAAACATTTAATGTGGAAATATACTTCATTGCTTAAAAAGTATTACTTTATTAATATAATTCTAGGGAAGCCCACTTTGGACAATGGATAGGCAGTCAGACTTCGGAATCGTAATACGCGAGTTCGAATTTGTCGTCCAAGGGCATTCATAATTAAATACTCACATTCCCTCAAGCTATGGGTTAAATAGTGCATATTGCGTTATTTAAAAAAACTATGCGTCGACAAAAAGAACGTTAATCAAAAAATGACTGCTATTATTCACATTAAATGCCCAAAAAGGTTGATACGCCATAAAACAAACAATGAAAAATTCTAAATGTCATTCTTTTGAAGATATAAAGCAACAATAACAATTTGATCCACCGTAGAAATAACAAAATAGGCCTATTACATTTCTGCAGGTTTTGATTTCAATTTTGTTGGAGATAAAGTTTCAATTGTCAAAACATCTCAGCATTTTTCTCCATCCTGATCTTTATATATTTGATTTTTATGCATATTCTGTCCATTGTTATTATATTAACGAAAATTATTATGTAAATATAAGCTTATTTGTCCTACTAAAATACACGAGATTTTTATCTCTAAATACTTCAGAATTGATTAAATATTTTTATCCTTTTAGATTTTTAGGACCAAACTAAGTAAACCAAAAGAATAAAAATTTTAATTCATTGAGGGTTATCCCCCTTTGACAACTAGCCTCTATTTTTAGCCTTGGAAATACAGGTTATCTATAAATTCTCTTTATATTTTAAAATATTCATCATGCTAAGATTGTAACGTTGTTACCGGGACCTCTATGTTGTAACCCGGGAGAATTTGTCGGAGGAAAAATAGAAGACAGTAATCAATATTGTTTTACAAATACCCTCTTTATTTTCGGCCTTCAATCAAGAACAAGTGATAGTTGACGGTTTGCCCTTCATTAATATATAACAAGATATGAACAAATATATGAAAATTATTTCATAATTTTCAAGATATTTAGTATGTGGTTTAACAACTTTAGACGTACAAACATTAGTGATATGAATTATTATTAGAGACTTTAATGAGACTACCAGTTTTGAATCTATTTCATATAAGATGGCAAATAAAATTTTAATGCTGTTTACATAATGGCATTTTAGTATGTAGTTTTGAAAGATCTTATTTATTGATAATGGGCCTCATTTACCTGGGTTTAGAGATCAGTTTTATTCTAACACCTAGACGGGTTACTCCACAGAGTTAAAAAAACAAAAAAAACCCTCATCTGCATAAGGCAGTTGAAAGGGAATGAAATGGTTTGGAACTCTTATTAGGTGAAGGGCAACACAGATTGGGAACACTTAATAAACCTTTTGTTCTTTTTATAGTATGTAGTGTTCTTCATCAACAAAGGAGTATTGGGTCTAAATAAAGACACATCCCATAAAGTATTTGAAGTTGAGGGTCCTGCAGTGCTTCCATACACAAATGCCAGAATAGATGAACTTGTTCAACAACTTCAAGTCCCTGTTATGCCACCAACGCTAATAAATGTATGTCAGAATGTGGAAATATACTATACATTAAAAGTAAGTACTTTATAAGAACAATTCTAAATGTCACTCATAAAACAATTATCCTTTCCTTTAAAATGAAAACCAAATGAAACTGAAGCTTAGTTGTAAATAATGTGTTCAACAGAAGCTATGCTTATAGCAAGTAGCCAACCCAACTTAAATAGGACCAAGCAAAATCTTACATATAGAAATGTCTAAAATTTTATTTAATCTAGATTCTTTGTGAAGATAACAATCCTAATATTAGTTAATAATTGCTTCAATTAAAAATTTGAAATTTTTGTTTTCTGCTTTAGCATGCAGAAATAATCCGAATGAAAGTTAGGAATTATGTCTTTGGCAAGATGAGTATTATTGTTGTTGTATAATGCTTGCTTTTAGTAAACATTTAAGAGAGACAAGTTACATTGCAGCCATAGAATTATTTTCTTTGCAAACGATAGTTTTGCATAGAAAAACTATCAGGTTCAAAAAGTCCAGTTCCATTATAAAACATGAGGAAATTAAAAAAAAATAAAAGACTTCAAAAGACTATAATAGCCTGTAGACCCAAAAGACGTTATCATTCTAGATTTTTCATTCTGCAACCTACACTTAGGGTGGAAGAACAAAAATAGGTAAATGAATGCCAATACCACCCTGAACATCATACTATTTTTTTTTCCAAGTGCAGATCTTGCACATTTTTGATAATTTAATTCTAAAAACATGCTCTTTACTATAACCATTACTGATGCAGTAAATATTGTCAAAGTGAATAAAAAGGAGAATTGTAATTAGTAAGATTTTGGAACAAAATTTCAGCATCCAAGTTTTAGATTAAGATTGAAATAAGAAATCAATGCAACTAAATTTCGCTTGGGAAAGGTTTGTAGCGATACAACTGGCTATACACAGATACAACCTGTTATCACCTCAACCGTTCTAGACTCAATGCCCAAATTTGTCCCTTGCGCATTTGGTCTGCTCACCTTCCGGTCAAACGAAATCCAAGATAGAAATTGCATCAACCAAAAATGCCTTTTAGTCATGTGGTACGTGTGGACTTAGTTGTAGACAGTGTATGTATCAGCCCATCAGAACTTGTAAAAAGTCAATTTTCCCATGTTAATTCTGGAGCCACCCACGTGACTGTTGCTGATATATAACCAAGACAACAGAACATTTGTCCTTTTTCAGAGAGACACCAGACAGAGAAGAACGAACTCTCTGTCAGCCAGCCCTCGGGCTTGGCTGGCTATCAGCAGTAGCAGCACCCGGTAATTACTATGCTTCAATGAACACTCTCTCTCTCTCTCCTTTTGCTAGCAAAAACATTATACCCTTTCTTTCTCTCTCTCTCACTGCTAAACCCTTTCTTCCCATTGTAAGAACTTTCCTGAAGAACTACTACTTTTGTACATTTTTGTATAAGTACTTCTACAGACACTATTTCCTTCTCAGCTTATTGTGAACATTTTCTACATTGCTACAAACACCCCAAAATTGATATTTTATATAAAGTTTATCTTTAAACTTTAAGTGCTGTTGTCTTGTATTTTGTCATTTCATATATGTTTATGGGGAATTGTCCAAAGCCAAATTTCATATATAACCATCAACAAAAAATATCCTTAAACCCCATAGGTTACAGAAACATTTATGATTTTATGCACAATATTTTTCAAAATATCCCCCTCAACACTTTTACAAGGTAATCAAAGTGATTTTTTGTCTGGTGACAAGACTGACTATAGGTATTAAAATACTACTATTTTGTTTGTATTTTGATAACTTTCTTTTTAGATATTTTCTTGGTTTAAAGTTAATGTTTTACAAATATAACAGAACTAAATATGAATTAGATTTTACACAATAAATCAATATTTATAAGGATCAGTTTTAGGGAATAAAACTGAAGGCAATAAATAAAAATCCAGATCTAAGTTTCCCAAGGGAATTTTAAGTCAATTTTAATTACAATAATAAATAAATAAACATAATTGAAAATAAAAATCTGGCTATTTAAATAAAAAGATAAGAGTTTTGATTTATGAGAAAGACAAAGTTAAAATAAAAAGTTAAATAACTTATATGATAATTCTAAATACCACTAGCAACCATAATCTTAAATAAACATGGTTGGATATATTTTCTATTCAAATATGATTACCATGAGAAATTAGTAATAAATAAAATAAAATAATTTTTCCACAAACACTCAAGTATTCATTTAAAGTTATTTAGACAAACCAATTTAAAAGTTAAGGGCACTAATTATTTATTAATTATACCTTTTTTTTTTATATATATATTCATACATTTTTCATGGGTCCTGCTAGTAATACACACACACACAAAGCACTCATATATATATAATATATATATATAACTTTCAAATTTTTTGCTTTATCCATTGTTTTTAAAAAGAAAGGAAGGAAGGAAGTGTTTAAACATATAAAATCCACAAAACTGATCTGAGAAGCATTGAAAAGCATGAACAGCTAACCAGAAAAAATTATAAAAATCAAATCTTATATAAATATGCTTTTTATTAGGTGGCACTGGAAGTTTAAAAACTATGGAAATGGGGTGAGTGTAATTAACTATTCTCACATTTTCATACAATTTTTCGACATTTATATTAGAATACAATTCATTTTCTAAAATTGTGTAGTTAAAAAACAATACGATTTAGGGGGTCCAGGATATAAATGGCTTTATGGGTGTAGTATTCAGTTTAAACAGTTAAAGAAAACTTTCTGGGAATTGCTAAAGAAACAAAAATATTTGGTTCATGGTTAGAGAAATAAGAATAATTTTGTTCCATTTATTAAATAATATTTAAAATGTGTACATAAAATTAAAGAGGAAGACATATGTTGAACACTATACAAGAAGCAAATAATTTTTGATAAATTGAGAAGATTTATTCCCATTTTTTTTTTTTTTTTCCCCAAATCAAAAAATTTGTTTAATTATTAACTAAGAGATATATATATATATCAATAAACAAGTTCTTAAGTGTCTCTCTCAACAGGTTTGTACATTTTGGCAGTAAGATGATTTGGTGTCAAATTAGTGCTTCATTGTTATAGTCAAAGTTTTGTTTACATTTTAAAATTAATTCAATAAAGTAATAGTTTAAAGTAAAAAGAACTTGTTAAATATATTTTCTAAAAATATTTGAATTAATATTGTATTAATATTTTATTTAAAAAAAAAAGAAAAGGTTTTCAATAAGATAGTTAAAAATTTAAAAGAAAAAAGTAACAATTTTTAACTTTTCTAAGCTTTAAACTTTTTTCATTCTTTTTTAAACATAAAAACATATGTATTAATAAAAAGAATGAATACATAAAGTACACAATTTCTCAGTCAATTAGCCACGCCATAACAATCTTACATGGAAACTAGATGTGCTTTTTTTTTTTTTGTATTCCCAGCTTAAAAAATAATATAATTTTTAAAAATATTATCTATTTTAGGTATTTTTACGCATGGAAAAGACTGGAGATGTCCTTCACATTGACTTTCCAATTACAGTTGGAACAATTCCGTTTCGAATTCCAAACAGTCCTTCCCCTGAAGTGAAATATGGTAATATTTTTTTTTTTCAGTTCAATTCTCATTTAAACAATTAAATCTCACTTTAATTCTAAAAACAAACCAAGGTATTCTTTAAAAGAAAAAAAAAAAAAAAAAAAAAAGAAAATAATCAACATTTCCATATTCCTTAAGGAATAAAGAAAAAATTTGCTTTTTATTTCTCCTTAAGTCCTTTACCAAAAAGATATTTTATTTTTTGGGGGGAAGATGAAAAGTGTTAAATCCAAGCAGAAATATATCCTAATACTAAGTCTAAACAAAAATACTTTACAAAGATTAAATAAACTAAAAAATAACTTTTACAGATTTAAAAGAAAAAATGTAATTAATAATAAAAAAATTATTTTAAGGATTTATGATAACCCCCACCTCTTTTGGATTTTAAAGCTATAGTCTCACAAAAATCAAATATTTTTATATATTACATATATACATACACACACACGCAAAGATACCTGTGCTTTGTGCAGAACTTTGATAGTATTATTCTAAATTTTTCAAAAGAATAATATGCATCACAAGAAAAAAAGAATCCTTAAGGATTCATTACATTGTTTTTATCAGCATTATTTTGGAAGGTCAAAGTGCAATAAATTTTGGACTATGTTAAGGACCACTATCATGCCAAATTTCATAAAATTTGGTTATGGGGATGGAGTGGAGAAGGGTGATCTGATTCACAAAGAAGTTGGCTGGTGCCATGATGGTGGCGGAACCCAACTTGGTGGGCACCATCCCTAGGTGGGGGACCATCATCATGCCATGTTTGGGGTGTAGTAGAGTTGTATACACAGACACACAAAGATTAGATAGACAGATACACACAATTAACTTAAGATTAAAGGACCTTTTCTCATTCGAGTTGTTGCAGATTTTAAGGTCAACTCATTTTTTAAACTTCCTATATTAATGCAGTTCAATAAATTTTGTTCTCAGACAGATTTCTTATATTCTTAAACCTAGTTTACTAGTTTTTGAATGTTTTTCAAACCCTGAACATACTTTTAATTTACATTTAATATATGTGTATATAAACTTAGGTCACAATAACAGAAATGATATTTTCAGGAGTGAAAAAAGTAAATGTACAGTACAACATTGGAACAACCAAGAGAAATATTGCAACAATGTGATTTTTCAGTGATATCAATAACTATGCTTAGGCTTAAGGTTCTAACTGGAACATTCTGCAATTGCAGATTGTAAAGAATTGAATGAATAATTTACAAAACTAACACATTAAGCTTTGGAAAGAAGAAGAAAGAACTATCTTAAGCATCCTGAACATTCCTCTTAATATGAACATTCATTAAATGGATTAAAGACGTACCATAAGAATAAGAAAATCAAGATAACAGATTATTCAAAATGCAATAGTTACATGTGAAGAGTTGCAAAAACTTTTGTCTTCATTAGAATGTTGTGTAACCAAGCAAACAAGAAGTAATGAAATCCTCCAGAATTTTCTTAAGTTTGACATAAAAAAGACCAAGGATATCTCTTGAAATTCATAAGAGAACATAAGGAAAAAAAAAAAGGATTGAGTGTTATGAATAGATGAAATAAAAATTGAATGGTTTGGCCATTAATGTTTGAGAACAAATGTTTGCAAGGTACTTGAGTTTATCAGCTTTATTTACTCAAGTGCAAATAAATACCTTTGGATAAGATATAAAAAAAAAATCACATAAAAAGAATACGTCGCAGTGAAATTAACTTTTTTTATTTTAAATGTGGGAGAATTGAAGGACTAATTTTCTAATAAAAAATGGTCAGAAAAAGATTTAAACCCTGATCACATAATGTGACAAAAGCTTTCATTCCCTTTATTAACTGAAAATAATTTTACAGAAGTCATAGAATCGTTTATTCATCATAACTAATGTATTAATAATGGGATATAATTCTAATAGATTCTAACTTATTTATTAGAATTATATCTTAAAAAAGAAATTAATTAAAAATAAATCTATGGCCTGGTGGTTATAGTTATAGAATTGAAATACAAAATTTCCAATAACAGTGGGGCTGTTATTTTCACTTTTAGAGAGGATATAGTTTGAATTCATTTGTCTTGGCTTATGGATCATTCTTTATATGTAATGTTATTATTTTCTTTCAAGAACCAAAGAAAAAAAAAATCCCTCCATTAAACAGCTATAAAAGCTGATACACCACAATACAAAATGTTTTTCTTTTGTGATGATTGTAATTTGTTCATTTTACAGTCACATACAAAAGATTAAACAATGATTATTTTAACTTTTCTTTTTTAATAGAGAATGCAGTTAGTCACGTAGAAGGTGGTATATACATCAGCTCCGAGTTTCAATTTGGTGGCGTCTACATGGGAGATGAAGATGAAACCCCAGAAGAAATTATTCTTTATCGACCTGTGTATGTTTGTATTCCTCACGTTAAAATAGTCTATTCACACTCTGGTCTTTTGCAAGAGGAAAAGTCCAAAGTTAAAAAGAAATCAGTGGACAGTGAGAAATCAGAAAGTGGTATCGAAGAGAGAGACATTCCGAGTATCTTGGAAAAGAATGTGATGCAGTCAAGCACAGACAAAAAAGCTGCTCTGATAGACAAGGTGGCTAAACGGGTTAGTATTGAGTCTGAAGCATACCAGGAGAGGTCAAAGAAGGAGAGTGGAGCCAAAAAGGAAAATATGATGGCAGCAGCCATGGTTGCAGCCACACTTGAAACAGTGAAACAGATCAAAGTAACCGTGCCAGATAAAGAAAATGAAGTTGCAGCTGAAGAGACAAAAAAGGGACAAAATGATGGGTTTGACCAAGCAACTTTGAATGAAATTCAGCTGATGCCAATAGAAAAAAGAGAATCTAAGGTGACAGAGGAGGAGGAGGTGGTGGAGAAAGGGGCATCAGAAGCAAATCACTTTGATGCCGAGGCATCAACTAAAGAAAAGAAAGCCTTTACAGATAATGAAACCAATTTACTAAGTGAGTCAAATGATGTGAAACAGCTCCAACAAAAAACATAAATGCTGGACTTCAAATACTATAATGACTAAACTGTTTTTTAAGTGAGTTAATTTCTCATGGCAAACTCCAGCCAAGACGTAATTGGGTCTGTATTACATTCAAATAAGTTTGAGAATCAAATTTTCTGACTTGTTTTTCATCTTTATTATTGTTAGCTTGACATTTCAGCTAATGAACCCTTTGGTCTTCTTCAAACTTGGGAAGACAATAATAAAACGGAAGACAATAGTCTGAAAATTCAATACACAAAATATCAAGCCTCATCTCCCCAAAAAAACAATTTAAACATGTATTAAAAAGCATATAAATATGCAATAACTCAAGTGTGTGTACAAATACAATCATTGCAGAAAAAGAGATCTTAAAAATATATACAATATCCTTTATAAACAATGCCTGATACAATCATTTTGTATCTGGTCAAGCAAGATTTTAACTTATTAAACAGAAATGATAATACAAAAATAATAGTAATAATCAGATTTTCAAATCAGTTTCGGAACTATACGAACATTTTATGCGACATATTTTTCTAAATAATGTCTTATGATCATTTTATTTCCAAAAATTTCACGTAAAATCTGTTTAAAAAAAGTTTCTGAAATAAAATATCTAAGCATTTGATGTTTGCTACATATTCCGATAAAAATTGGAAAGAACTAGTTCTGGTAACTAGATTTCATTTCAAACAGTGTTATTAAATCCATGCTAATATCTTCCTCCATATAAAAAAAAAAAAAAAAGAAACAAACAAACCTATCCAGGTGAAAAATCCAAGTATAACTCTTGATAACTGGTTGGTCCATCCCTCACGAAAAACAAATAATCGAATTCAGTAGGAATAACAAAAATACTATTTTGCTGAACAACAAAAGTAAAAATTCATTCACTCTGTAAAGCATTGAAGATTTTCTTTAAAGTGATATTTAAAAACTTGAATGATTTATAAATTGTTTTTTAAATATATATATATTATACAGAAAAAAAAAAATTTAAATAGGATTCGTGCCATGATTTACTTTAACAGTTAAATGTTTTTTTTAAAATATTATATCCATTTACTTTCTTTAAGTGATGTACATCGAGCTGTTGCTGGATAATTAAAAAAAATATTCTTACATGGAATAATCATTTTGAACAAAAATATTATGAACTTTTTTAAATTAATAAACAATTGTGAATGCCACCTCTTAATTCTGCTGTCAGTCTTTTTAAAAATGGCTTCTTTAAGAAGTATGAATAAAAGATGAGTAATATCAATTGAAATTAATTTCCACTTTGAAAGAATTTATTGCCCAAAGAAAAAAAAATGATTTAATAGAATTTTTCAGGTGGTTTGTAAGGACAAAAATCCTGGTAATTCTTTGTTTCGATATCATAAAGAATTAAAACATTTTAAAAATCAGAATTCCAGTATAAAATAAAAGCCATTCAAAATAGTCTCAGGCATATTGAATAGTCATGAAAAATATTTCTTTATCATCACCAATTACCAGTTCCTAACTACACTATTTCTAAGTGTTTGGGGTGGTGGTTTCTGACTGTTAAACCTTTATTCTTTTTCTGATTAACTTGATATCCATAATAACATTACGGTAATTATTGCAAAATTTGAAAAAAAGATAAATTTTAGGCATTGAAATAACTAAATAATATTCTGAGGTTAAATTGCTGTTATTCCGTATAATTTTTCTTGAAAGAAAAGGATACATTAACTGCCAACAGTTTAGTTAATAGGTCATCAATGGTATAACAGTTTAGAATTCATTGAACAAGATTAACTTAAACCTTATTTAGAATGAACAAAATATTTAACAACATAATATAAAAAATTTGAATACAAAAAATGGAAAAATACAAGTTGTGGGCCCAAAGACACAAACACACGTTAATAATCCTCTCAACTATTTTTCTCCAAGTGCAGATGTTGGCACGTTTGCGAGAAGTTAATAATAACACAAGCTTTGATAAAATCATTAGTGGTAAATAAAAAGCTGAATTGCAATTGGTCTAATTTTGGAACAGAGTTAGCCAAAATTTCAGCATTTGTGGACTAAGATTGAAATTATTGCAACTAAATTTTGCTTGGCAAAAGTTTGAAAAATTTCTTATGATTTTATACACAATTCTTTCAAAAAATTATACCCATCACATTTACAAGCCATTAAAAAGGAGATTTCCCCTGATGACCACATGGCCTGTGTCCATTTTCTGTGAACAGGAAAAAAACCCAAAAAAAAACAACAACTATTTGCATCGAGAAAAAATTTTTTTAATTGATCTCTAGATCAAATTATAACCAAAACAAAATAAAAATAGTACAATTAACTAAAGAAATTTTAAAATATACCATGCTTATAATTATGTACACCCATATGAATGTAAACTTGTAGTTCTCATAGATACAAATTATTAGATTATTATTTTCTGTAACAAGTTCAAAGTTTACAATTTAACCAAGTTTTTCTATTATGACATAACCTTTAATAAATATCTAAAAATATTTGACATTTAACTAACAACTAACTGGTCTAGAAACCTACATTAAATTTATATTAATGAGTAATACAAATGTTAGTTCTACAATGTAGTAAATAAATTTAATTCTTCAATGTTCAAATTTTGTAGAGAAAATATAAAAGAAAAATTCAGTAAATTTAGGAATGAAAATAGAGAGATAATTCAAATTACAAATTTATTGATTCTGCTAACAGCAACAGGTATTTCACAAGGTAAGACTTATTGAAATAGAAAGCAATTCATAAAAAAAAGCTGATGGAGTACATAGCCCATATATCAAATTTTAAATATCTAAACTAAAAATTGGCAAAGGTCAATTTTTATAAATATAATCAATATTTCTGGGTTGCTTGGATGCTCCTTTGTGTGGATGCTGTGTTTTTTTTTTATAATTTCAAAATCAGTTTTTGAACAATTTTTATAAAATGCCATTTAAAAAATTTAATTGAAACTTTAAAAAATATACCAAAATGTTTTTAAATTACTTATGACAAATTAATGGCTTAATTCCAGTGAGTTTACTTGCTTATATTCAAAGTAACTTTAAAATAGCAGACAATAGTCTGAAAATTCAATACACAAAATATCAAGCCTCTTCTCAAAGATCAGCAGAGCACATTAACCTATGACAAAACAGGACGGTTTAGGATTTAGAAAAAAATTTTAAAAATAAGGTGTAAGACTTGAACATTTATGTGTATCCGTTTATAAAAAAAAAAAATTTTTTTTAAATATTAGAAGTTTTATCCTTACATTTGAATTTAAAAAAATAATTTATTTATTAGAGTATGTTATTAGTTATTTATATATTTTTTTTTATTTGATTTATTAATAATATGAAAAATAGTTCAGTTGAAAACATATAGTAAATAATAATTTTAATTTTCTAAGTGTATGTATTGTTTTAACACTTCACCACTATAAACAAATCACGTGTAGGGCGTCTGACGACCAAGCATGGTTTAATGACCCTCATATGTCAAAATTGACGGAGAGTCCATCATCATCATGTTTTAACAATAGTATATCATTCACAGTTCAGCAATAAATCATTAACATAATTTTTCAACTGGTCAGCATCTTGTGATGGGTTTTACTTCAGTCATTTCTGCAACTATTTTGAATACCCTATGTATCAAATTTCAAGTCTGTAGACCTGAAATTATAGTTTTGTAGAGACTAGTCCTCGGACCCACACAGGGGCAAAGTCAATTTTATATATAAGTTTAGAATTTCAATAATAAATTTAAGCAATATTTTTTTTTAAAGAGTCTGATTTATTCTTTAATTTTAATTCTGCTCCTTCACCCAATTTTTGACTGATAAGCCTTCAAAAGTGAGAAGCACTTTCAGCTGATAGAAAATGAAAAGTATCACATAAAAACTGTGAAGAACTCTGAAAAATAAGTGAATTTAAAAGCCTTTGGAACCGGTCAAGCCTTTACAGAACATAAAATAAAGTAAACTTGATGCAATTAATTCCTCATCTTCCCATGAATTTGTAATGTATGCTGCAAAACAAAATTTTTAGGCCTGTGAGTGACTTAAAAGATTAATGTTGGTGAGGCTGAAGAGAAAAAAATATTTTAGATTAAAGAATTAGAAATAATTCAATTCATAAAGAAATTTCTGTGAATAAACAAACAAAAATCATGACCAAAATATAGCAGAGTTAACCATTTTTAAATTAAAAAGTTACTTTATTTTATCAAAATAAATGTCCACTAAGTCTCCTTTACAAGTAGCAGCAGAAATACACTGCAATTGAGTTGTGTAACCTTACCTTTCTACAAATTTCAATGATGTGGTAAGAGATTAAAAAAAAGTTTTTTGTTGTTTTTTTTTTTAGGGGGTTTAAGTTTGGTTTTTTTTTTTTGTCTTTTTTGCAGAGAGGATTTTTCTCAATTTTTAAAGATTTTTTTTCTTTCCAGTTATAGCCTCAGGAGTGAAATCAAGTCAGGCAAACAATGAA
The DNA here is from genome assembly GCA_036873565.1 of Xipholeptos notoides. Classification (NCBI taxonomy): domain Eukaryota; kingdom Metazoa; phylum Mollusca; class Cephalopoda; family Idiosepiidae; genus Xipholeptos; species Xipholeptos notoides. The sequence goes on along the minus strand of JAYKTE010540461.1, from coordinate 498 downwards.
TTCATTGAATCACACTGAAAACAAAAGGCAATATATACATATTCACATATACGTACATATTGTCAAATCCTGAAATTATATATAAGTCCCAAATTGTAGGGGTGGGAGAGGGAATTAATTATTCACAAATTTGAGAAAAATAGCATGGTTTGTTTAAAAAAAAGAAAATTAAAATAACAGAAGAAATGGTAAATAAAGATTTTTGTATTAAATCAGGTTTTTTTTCCCTCAGTTGAAGCTAGTAGAAAGAAATTAGCTTACCATTGTTTTTCTATAAAATCTTAAAATGATGTCTAAACTGCAAATGTTTGATCATGTCTTGCTTCTTTCAAGCACCAAATAAAATAAAAGCAATATATACTTGTTCATTTAGGGAAAAGCTTCAATTTATATAAAATTCAGAATTTCTAATGACCTAAGTTTAATCACTTCAGTGGCCATAGTTTTTTTTTTTTTTTTGCAATGTGTATATAACGCTCTTCAGCAGTTATCTCCCAT
>JAYKTE010539352.1:0-18523 GCA_036873565.1 Xipholeptos notoides | reverse complement strand
TTTTATTGTGTCCTCATTTGGCAGTAACATTAGTGCTTCTGCTTCATCATCTATATTATTGAGGTTGTTTCGATATATACGTGATATGGGTCCAAAGGGTTAAGTAAAATATTAAAGTATCGATCGAATTTTTGGATCATTATTTGCTCCCATCATTTATTGTTAATAATAAAAGATGCCGATAGTCCGAAAATGCGATTATTGGAATTGTTTAGGGAGTATGTTTTCCCAAAAACAAATATTCATATAAAATATTTATTTCATGAATTTAAAGTCAATGTGTGTAATTTAATTTATTCTAGATATTTAAGTTTTTTATTTTTTGAGCGAATATTCTGTAATTTTTTTATTTAGAAATTATACATTTGGGTTTTTATTTGCCATATCTATAAATAATCATATATGATATTCAAGATTTAAACTAAATTTATAGAATTATGATCAAATGACCTTTTTAATAAAAAAAAGAGACAGGATATTTTTAAAAAAGATAGTGTTTGATTTAAAATATTTTATAATGCACTCACTCGCTTATTGCGTTACTTACTCACTCTTTCACTCACATATTGCTTTACGTACTCACCCACTCATTGTTTTACTGGCTCACTCACACATTCACTCACTCACTTACTCAGTGACTCTTGATTGTTTAAAGAGCAAGAAATAAAGAGAGAGTGGGAGGAGCTAAAAATGTTGGATTATCTCCCTTCGATATCTTTTTTTTTCATTTTCCTTTTCGCCGACTGCTGCTGCTGCTACTTCCTGTTTCGGTTTCGGAGAAGAGGAAGGAGTGGAGTAAAGAGAGAGTGCCACGTCTTCTTCCTCCTCCTCCCTTTCTGTTTCTCGCCTAATTCCACAATAGAAAGAGAAGCGCTACAAAAAAGAAAGAAAGAGACAGGCACATAGATTAATAAGAGAGGAGGCGGAGAGAGTAAGAGAAAAAAAGCATAGATCGAGATACGGAGGGAGTGATAGATAGATAGATAGATAAAGAGAGAGGGGGAGTGAAGAAGAATGAAAATAAGGTAAAGAAGAGATACAGACAGTCTCTTCTCTTTTTCTCTGATGGTAAGAAATCCTTTCTTTCTTTATTCCTTTTCCTCGTCTTTTTTTTCTCTCCTCGTTTCCTCTTTATCTTTATTATTAGATTATTATTTCTGGTTAAGGTTATCAATATTAGATTTCTATTAAATAATAGAAATGTCTCTCTCTTTTTTTTTTTGCATTCTTCTCCTTCTATGTCTTCCTCTCTTTCTTTCTTTTCCCACAGAAAATTTTCCCCCAAAGAAAGAGAAAAAAAATGAAGAAAGAAAAAAAATAGTTTTTTCCCTTTTTTGTCATTATCTTTTATTTATTTTTCTTATTATATCTTAATCTTATTAACATTTAACAATAATTAATTATATTTTTATCTTTATTTATTATCCTCTTCGTTATTTATTATTATTATTAGTGTTATTATTTTAATTATTTTATCCTCATCATTATTTTAATGTTATTTTATTTAATATTGCTGTTATATTATTTAATATTGTTATTATAATGAATATTCTTATTCTTGTTTTAATTTTTCTTATTATTGTTGTTAAAATATTTAATTATTATAATTACTGATATTATTATAATTCTAATTAATATTGCTATTATTATTATTATTATTTTTTTATTATTATCATTAATTGATGGTAGTCAATAATTAATATATAATTAAATAAAAACTAATAATTTATTGTTCAATTAATTGATTTTTAACAAAAAAAAATAACCACCACAATAAAAAAAATCCCGTTTTTTTTATTTGAATTATATTAATTTATTATTTACTTTACTTTAGTTGTACAACTAACTAACTTGTACAAGTTTTTTTAAATTCCATTATCAATTCATTAATTCCTCTTTTTTCATGATCTAAAAAAAATGATTTTCCAACCAAACAAATTAAAATATTTTTATCGCATCAATTTAATTAAATTTGATAAATTAAAAAACAATTTTTCTTTTTGAGCTCATTAATTAATACTGAAAAATAAGTTTCTAAACTTAAAATGGAGAAGATAAAACAGGTAATAATTGAATTCAATTTAAACAAAAATGAATATTTAATATCTTTTCGTCAAGTGTTATTTTTTTAATGTTTTTTCTTCAGGCTTGTGGATACAAAAATGTCTCAAAAAAACTTTATTTAATTTTACTTTTAAATTTTAGCTTCAATTTTCTGTCTTTCTATTCAGTAATAAATTCATTATTATTTTTTTTAAATAGAATATCTTAAAGTGTTCTTACATTTTTCAAGGTTGAATAATTAATTATGGTTGTTGTGTGTAACAAGAATTCTTTTTGAAAAAAAAAAATAATTGAAAAATAAAATCCATAATGTAACCACTTGTAAAAAAAATGTCTTAATTATTCGCTAATAAATTAAATTATTTATTTATTTTAAAAGTTCGTCCTTAGTTAAAAAAAAAAAAAAACTACGCTCACGGTGCTCACCTCAAAAGTAAGAAAAATGTTTTTGTAAAACAGCAAAAAATAGACTTGTTTTCTTAAAACTTGCAAACAAACATTTGTTTTATAAAAACAAGCAAAAAGCAAAGTTCACTGGCAACAACCTAAACCACCAGCCAAAAACCGTTGTAGGATTTTGGCGCATTTAGTGAATTTTTAATCAATAAAATATATCCTACTTGCTGAAACATTTCACAGCAAAGAGAGGTGTTTTGTTTTACTGATATAAGTCTTTCTTAAATGTTTTTCGGAATCCTTAAGACGAGGCTTGAATTTGTATCTATTTGATAAATTCGCTACATTTCGGCCAGTTTATCTTTTGTTGGCCTTCTTCAGGGTTCCTGTTTATCATCAGAATTAAAAGTACTAAAAAAAATGTAAAAATCAGTTGCAGTTTTGATTCTGACCATGAACAGAAAACTCGAAGAAGGCTAACAAAAGATAAACTGGCCGAAACGTAGTGAATAATTTAACAAATACATACGAGGACTATAGTCCGGCGAGTTCGTCCGTCCGTCCGCCGCGTCGGTGCCTGCATAATATACAAATTATCAAGCCTCGGCTCAAGAATGGTAAAAATTTAACAAATACAAATAGGAGGACTATATAGTCTGCATCTAGCCTCATCTCAAGAATAGTAAATTTAACAATTTAAAAAGATGAGGACTTAGTCACTTTAGTCTTTATAATAAAAATACAAATTAAATCTCAGGGAGTTAGTGAGTGCCGAGTGGAGCTGGCTGGAGAATGAAATCCAAGTCCACTTCTGGGACAGTGGATGATCCGGATCGGAATACACGACACGAGAGTTCAAATCCCAGTCGTTCCGTTTAAACTAATACCCTTGGGAAAGGTATGAATCCCCATATTCCCTACAGCTGTGGATTAAATAGTGCATTATAAAAAAAACTACGTGTAGACAAAAAAACGTCTCTAAAAAATTATTGTTCTTGGCATTATGATAAAAAAAAGGTTGATGTGCCGTAAAAGAAAAACACTCAAGAATGAGGACTAACTTATATTATATTATTCTTTACAAATGATCGAGCTTCCTTATCTCAAGAATAGTAAGTTTAACGAATACAAAGATGAGGACTATTTAGTCCGCTTAAAAAGTTTATATTTCTCGAGTTGAGAATAATCACTAAAGGGAGGTAATTTGTTCCAATCTAAACTATATTGCGAATGCATGCGAGTGTGCGACAGACACTGTGCGACATACACACGGATATGCACTTTGGCTAGGCCGAGTCCTTTGCTCGCTGAGGCCTCGGCTAGGCACTTGCAATCCCTGCTGAGGGACCCTGGCTCTGATAACAAACTGGTTTCATTAATTAGAATAATTTAATTAACTTAGGAATAATTTTGTATACAAGCAAGACCACTTCACTTTTCGGTTTTGGTCTGGAGACACCTACACCTACCTGTCATAATCGTGTTGTTAATGTTGCGTACTGACTTAGGTATTTATTTATTTATAATGGGTGGCAAGACTTAAAGACTCGAGAAGATGCTGCTGTTGTTTTGTGTCCCCACGCGACTCCGTCTGTGCCAATCCCGTTTCTAATTAACCCTCTGGACCCTGAAAGGCCGATATATCGACCTAGCCCAAAAAACGACTCTAAAATATTAGATGTAAAATTTATGGTGGCACCAACGGGACATTTCATACCGTTATGCACTACAAATAAATTAAGAAAATTCAACTTTAAAAATGAAGACAACAATGATTTAAACAAAACATTTTAAGTGTAATAATTTTGTTTATTCTTAAAAGCGAAACTAAACTAATTTTTCTTTCGCTAGTAATTTTTAATAACTTGTTTTAATTTGAAAAATAGCATAGATACTTTTAAGAATTACATTATGAATTTTTTAAAAACCTGCTTGTATTTTAAACTGGCTGTCTTTGCCTAGCACAACATTGTGGGGCCCCTGGAGAATCCCCCTTGCAGCCCCTCTATCCAAATAATTCAACCCCCTCCCCCAAAAAAAACAAAACAAAAAAAACCCAGATAGGTAGACAGACAGGGCTAGAGAGACGGAATAGGTTGATAGATATGTATTTCAACATACAAGTATGACAATAATTTTCCAGTTAATCCTAATAATAATTTTGTCAATTTATTTTTCATTACCATACATCTGCGAAGCCAAGGAGCCTTGCTTGCGGCCCCCAGGGAACTTGTGCATCCCTCTACAATTGCGGGGGGCCCTCAGCACGGCCCTGATTTTGAATTAAATGGAGAAATTTCTTGACTTAAAAACAAATTATTGTTTGTTTGTTTTTTTTTAATTTATGAAGATGTTTGAAAATGCGATTAATTGCGAAAAAAAACATTATTAAATTAAATCATTAACATAAAATGTAATACATTTCAGTAAAATTGGATGATTGTTTTTTTCTTTTCATTCTCGTAAAACAACTGGAAATTTTAATTTTAAGAATCTCTGTAAAAAAGAGTGAATAAAGGGAGGTAATTTGTCCTCTAATTACTGTTTGTGATGCTGATTGTTATTTGTCACACCGGACGGATGTACAAGTAAAATAATATTTAGCTATTTGCGATCCTTCTATAATTTATCTAACCTTGATTCAAAAGAGTTTAATGATAATAATATGTTTAATAATAATAATGATAATAATATGTGTGTTTAATAATAATGTATTTAATAAGTATAATAATGATATATGTGTTTAATAATAATATTAATGATATATGGATTTAATAATATATGTGTTTAATAATAATTATAAAATATTTGTTTAATAATAATAATATATGAGTTTTAATTTTTTTTCTCTCTGCAGTTGCTGACATCAGTTTGAGAAGAAGCAAGAAAGCCAATAATTATCATCACTGTAAAGCTCTTAAAGAAACATCTCCAAAATTCATTGTTTTAGCATTTTTGGGGGCAAAAAGAGTTCAAATATTAAAAAGAACCCAAAATCCTGAAACCAAATTCTATATAAAAAAAATGCTGATTACTTGACTGGTTTCATTGAAATACTAAATTGTTTCTTTCTAAAACAAGAAATACTATTTTTTTGGTTCTTTTTTATTTTTCTTTCTATCTTTTTTTTTTTATTATTACCTTAGGAAAAAAAAAACTTGGCCAAAATATTCAAAAACAATTCTTTAAAACTTAAATGGCAACAAAATAAGAAAAAATCTTGAATTTTCTGACTGTCTCTTCAGCATCATCAGATGCTTCTGGTTCCTTGGATTTTTCTGGTTCCTCAAATATTCCCGTCTTATCATCAGATAACTCTGGTCCCTCAAGAATCTGACAAGACTTTTTTTTCTCCTTTCTGACTGTCTCTTCAGCATCATCGGATCCTTCTGGTTCCTCGGATTTTTCTGGTTCCTCAAATACTCCTGTCTTATCATCAGATAACTCTGGTTCCTCAAATTCTTCTATTTCTTCACACACAAGTAAAACAGCTGTCATTTTTAGTGTGGATGTTTTCTTGTTAATGTTGGAAAGAAAATTGTCCAAATTTAAACAAAGATTCAACAAAAAAATATTATCCTTAAATTCTAAAATACCCTTTTTTTTATTCATTTAAAAAAAAAGAAAAAGAAGGTTGAATCCATGACATTTTTAAAAGTTAAGGGGGTTTATTTAAAGAAGATTTTGACATATGATTCAAAGTTTTGTGACTGAAATTTTTCTTGATTGTTTAAGACAAACTTCATCCTGATTTGGATATTGGATTTTATTTGCAGCATTCATCATCATCACTGTTATTATAATTATTATCCAAAACAATCTTTTATCACTTAAACAAATTTAGGAAATATTAGAACTCTCCTTTTTTTTTAAAGTTAGAATATTAGAACTCTCTTTTATTAAATTTTAAAAAGAAAAGAAGAATATTAGAACTCTCCATTTATTGAAGTTAAAAGAAAAACGATTATCAGAAATAAGAGAATACTCTTCTTGCTTTTTCTTTTACTTTAAAAAATGTATTCTGATCAACCAGTGTATCCTACAATGGTGCCCCCACCAAACTACCAAGCTTGTTCCATCATGGAAGAAGACGACCAAGGGGACAATGGCAGTCCCCAAAATGTGGACAGCAGCAGCCATATCCCAAAGTCTCTATCTTCTCCTGGGCAAACCATGTTTAGCAATCATTCAAAACATGGAGAGAAACCATATAAGTGTAACATATGTCGAAAGGCTTTTTCGCGGCGCGCAGATTTGAACAACCACGAGTTGGCCTTTGCTGGGGGCAAGCACTTCAGTTGCTCCTATTGTAGCAAAGCGTTTTGCCAACGAGCACACCTAAAATCTCACGAACGAATCCACACAGGAGAAAAACCATTTCCGTGTGACTTATGCCCGAAGGCGTTCAGCCAGAAGATCCATTTAAAAGTGCACAAGCGTGTGCATTCTGGAGAGAAGCCGTACCGGTGTCACATCTGCAACAAGGCGTTTGCCCAACGTGATCACCTTAATAATCATGAACGCACACACACAGGAGAGAAACCCTTCAGCTGCGCATTCTGCCTCAAGGCCTTCAGCCAACGGGCCCACCTCCGTAACCATGAGCGCGTGCACACGGGTGAGAAGGCCTATGCGTGCTATGACTGCGGTAAGACATTCAGCCAGCGTACGTACCTTCGCAACCACGAACGTACCCACACTGGGGAAAAACCGTTTAACTGCGACATCTGCTTCAAGTCATTCAGTCAGAAAGCTCACCTGAACACGCACGAGCGAACGCACACCGGCGAGAAGCCGTTCCAGTGCCACATCTGCAACAAGGCGTTCGCGCAACGCGACCACCTTAACAACCACCAGCGCACGCACACCGGGGAAAAGCCTTTCTCCTGTTTATACTGTCCGAAGACGTTCAGCCAGAGGGCACACCTGAACAGCCACGAGCGGACGCACACAGGCGAGAAGCCCCGGACGACTTCACCCAACAGTGACGGGAGCTCGTGCTCAAGATGCTGTTGCCACTCGCCACCTCCACCACCACCCCCGCCTCCTTTGCCGTCTCGACCATGCAGACCTTACTCTAAGGGGAATAGCGAGTGCAAAGTCCCTGGCTGCGACCAAATCGGTTGTTCCAGCCCGTGTGGGGAACCCTACCGAAGGAATATGTGCTCCAGTGGCGGATCCTATGGGAAAGGTCCCTGTTCTATGAGCGGACCTTACGGTAAAGGTTCATGTTCCAGCAATGGACCCTACGGTAAAAGTCTTTGCTCTGGGAACGGTTTATATGGAAAGAGCCCTTGTTCGAATAACGGACCTTATGGAAAAAACTCCTGTTCAGGGAATGAGGGGTATAAAAAAGGCCCCTGCTCAGGAGGCGAAATGTATGGTAAAGGCTCTTGTTCTGGTGGCGAACATTATGGTAAAGGATCCTGTTCAAGCAATGACTCCTACAGAAAGAACAGCCCTTGTTCAAGCAGTGACCCCTACAGAAAGAACAGTCCTTGTTCAAGCAGCGACCCTTACAGAAAGAGCAGCCCTTGCTCAAGCGGCGACCCTTACAGAAAGAGCAGCCCTTGCTCAAGCGGCGACCCTTACAGAAAGAGCAGCCCTTGCTCCAGCAGTGACCCTTACAGGAAAAGCAGTCCTTGCTCTAATATTGATCAATGCAGAAAAACCCCATGTTCAAGTAACGATTCCTACAGAAAGAGCCCTTGTCCAAGCAATGAACCATTCAGAAAACATTACTCGAGTAATGATGATTATAACCGAAAGAACAGTTACCAAAATGATGAACCTTACCCCAAAAATTCCTGTTCTACCGAAGAACCCTATCGGAAAAATCCTACCCCAAATGACGAAACATATCCAAAAAGCTCCTGCTCTAACCCTGAGGAGCAATTTAGTAAAGACCATTGTTCCAGTGAGGAACCTACTTATCCGAAGAATTGTTCCACTGAAGAACAATTCACCAAAAATTCCAGCCCTAATGAAGAACCATTGCCAAAAAACCCTTGCTCCAATAATGAGGACCCTTTCCCCAAAACTTCCTGCTCCACTGAGGAACCATTCCCAAAAGGCTCGTGCTCTAATGAAGAACCGTTTCCAAAGACTTCTTGTTCCAATGAAGAACCCTTTCCGAAAACCTCTTGCTCCAATGAAGAGCCCTACCCGAAGAGTTCTTGCTCAAATGAAGAACCCTATAGGAAGAACCCTTGTTCAATTAATGAACCATACAAGAAGAACTATTCTCCAAGATCAACGTTATCAAAGAGCATGTCGTACGAGTCCCATCGTGATATCCACGCTCCAACTTCTGCTTCGATGTCCTCACCTCATTCAAGGAATCCAAGCGATCCTTCATCTTCCCTTTCAGCGGCACAACAGATGTCGAGTGCCCCTCCGTTGATCCTTCAGCCCTTGGCCACTTGCTCCCAGGCCTGGGACAATAATTACTCTTGGCCTCGTAGCTACCCACTGTCTTCAAATTGGAGTACAGGATGGACAAATTCTCCGACAGTTTTTCCAGGAAGTGTCAGGCTCAGCAAATAAACGCCCTGGCCCAGCACGGCCCAACACGGCACTGTGGAACCCCCGTATTTTTTTTTCAACCATAAAGACTTAAATAAAGGAAGAAAGAATACTTCTCTCCCTCACCAAAAAAAAAAGTAATTTTAATTTTTGACTTTGCCAATTATTAATTGAAAATAGTGGTTCTCAACCATTTGGACACCCTTCTCTCTTCTTTTTTTTCTTTTGATAGCTATTGGGCATAATAACAATTTTCTATTTTTTTTTACCCATGGACCCCTTTTCTCTTTTTTTTCTCTCTTTGTTGACCCTTTCATAGCTATTGGGCATAAAAACAATTTTCTATTTTTTTTTTTTACTCATAGACCTCTTTTCTCTTCTTTTTTCTTTGTTGACCCTTTCATAGCTATTGGGCATAAAAACAATTTTCTACTTTTTTTTTTACTCATAGACCCCTTTTCTCTTCTTTTTTCTTTGTTGACCCTTTCATAGCTATTGGGCATAAAAACAATTTTTTTTCACTAATATAAATTTTATATTTAATAATTATCAAACAAATAGTGTGTCATTAAGCTTTGTTTTTTTTTTACAGGAAAACTAAACTAATTAAATACATATAAAGTATTCTGCAATATTAATAAATTAACTAGCAGAACCTGTGGAAATTCCACAGTAGTTGAAATATCGAAAGTAAATTTAAAATTCTTAAATTTAAACAAATCCTGAGAAACAGTTCAAAATTCCACAGTACTTGAAATATCAGAAAGTAAATTTAACATTCTTAAATTGAAAGAAATCCTGAGAAATAGTTCAAAATTCCATAGTATTTGATCTATCAGAAAGTAAATTCAACATTCTCAAATTTAAACAAATCCTGAGAAATAATTCAAAACTGCAAATTAATTGCTTAGAAATTTTTTTTAGAGTTTTCATCATAATTTAAAAAAACTTACTTCCTCCTCCCAACATGACTCTTTTTTTAAATTATAAAATAAAATAGCCAATTTGAAACCATAAACTGTTTTCGAAATTTTTGTAAAGGGATTTTTTTAACGACTTTCAAAAGTTAAAGGGAGGTGAGGTCGTTGCTTTTGATAGAAGTGTGACACACCAAATAATGAACAAACACACACACTGATAATGATGACATCTGTACGTCTCGAGAGACGATGAAAAGTGTCATTAAACCATGTAGGTTGTCAGATAGCCTACACAGAGATTTGTTTATAGTGGTGAGAGCTATAGATAATTATAGTGATAATAATTGCAATATATATCATTGTGGACTCCCAATTTGTTGTGTTTTTCCAGTGGACCCCCAGAAACATTACATGAACTTCTAGGGTCCATGTCGACCCTGGTTGAGAACCACTAATCTAAAGAGACAATATGTTCTTTTTTTTGTTTGTTTCTTTTTTTTCTTTTTAATTCAAAATTTGGCATTTGTAAAACAAACTGAACAAAAAAAACTGAAGTCATTAAATTTTTTTAATCAGAAAAGACCCTGAATGACCCTTTAATTGCATTATTATTTTTGGGGAAGTCGACTTGGCCCAATGGATAGGCACTTGAACTTTGGAATCTTAGTACGCGAGTGTGAATCCCAGTCATTTCATTTGCGTTCATATTCAAATGCAAACGATGCATATTGTTTTATACAAAAATACTAAGTGTGGACATAAAAATAGCGATTACCAAAAAATTACTGTCTTGGCATTAAATAACCTAAAAAGGTTGATATGGATTAAATAGTACATATTGGGTTATACAAAAAACTAAGTGTGGACAAAAATATTGTTTACCGAAAATTATTGTTCTCTGCAAAAAATAACCAAAGAATGGTTGATATGCCGTAAAACACAAAAAAAACAAACAAACAAGCATTCTTATTTTTAAAACCCTTCCAAAAATCATTATTTCTCAACGTTGGTTTTTGGGGTTTGTTGGGAAAGGTATGCATCCCCGCATTTCCTTCAACTATGGATTAAATAGTGCATACTATGATTTAAAAATCTATGTGTGTACAAAAGAACGTTTATTGAAAATAATTGTCATCGGCATTAAATGACCAGAAAAAGGTTGATATACTGTAAAACACAAACAAATAACTATATTTTATTATTTTGTGGATATAGTTTCCTACCATAATGAAATGTTCCTTCTCCTCACCCAGACAGGAAGACATGTGGGGACACCTCATGGCTGCCTCTTTGACAACTCTTCAGCTATAAAATCATTTCAAAACAGGAAAGATTACACTGGTCAACAACAAATTTGTTGTCTGCGTTTTTTCAGATGATTTAGGACGAATCTGATGTACTAAATCCCAAAATCACATTGGTTTTGCTCAATCAGGTCAAGTTTTTGAGCTATGACCACATGTGGTTTTTTTTCAAATTATTTAGGACGAATCTGATGCGCTGAAGCAAAAAATCATTGGTTTTGCTCAATCAGGTCAAGTTTTTAAGCTATGGCCAAAAGTCGAATTTTATATTTTTGTTCCCATGTACGCATGTATGGAGCATTTTAGAAACAGTTGGTGGCAGTAAAATGCCAAGTTGAATAATTGTTTTGATTGGAAATGATCATTTTAATGACCGATAGTTCTGGGTGATGATATGTGTTGACAAAAATCAGCTGATAATGCCACAAAAAAGTAATTGATTTTGTCACAAGACCTGATATTTTTTTTTTTTTGACCTGATGGGAGATAAACGGATCCCATTTCCTGATTCAGCAGTGTAAAAATACCCTAAATAATTTTGTAGAAATCTAGACAATATTCAAAAAGTAAGAAATTGTTGCCCAATGTTATTATTATTATGGAATCTCACACCAATCACCAGGTGCTTGCGCACCCGGTAACCAGTGGCTTTTACTGGAGTCAGGGATGACAACAAGTCTCCCCTGAGTTCCAGCAGGCTCCGAAGACTGGATGGTTAAACATCATCTTGGGTTTTCACCCCTCTGCGTCCATTTCGCACACGGTGGTGATTTCTGAAGGCAGAGTGACAATAAGTCTCCTCTGGCACTCCAGTATCATTGGATATATTGCAGTCTGTGACTGTCAGCCCTCCTCCCTCTCATTCAGATATTATTTTTATTATTACTATTATTATTATTGTTAATTTTATTCTGAAGTGTGTTCCTGCCTTTGATTTATTTCCCAATGTTTTCACTTACGTCCAAAATTGCTTGTCTGAAAAAAAGAAAAAGAAATAATTTTGATTTGTTAATTTAGTTTAAAAATATTAATTTCCAAACTGCATTAAGAAATAGTTTCTATGGGGGGAAGTCTATTTGGGCCAGTGGATAGGCAGTTGGACTTCAGAATCGTAGTGAGTTCAATTCCCAGTCATTCCATTTGTGTTCATATTCGTATGAATCCCCACATTCCCTCCAGCTATGGAGAAAATAGCACATACTGTGTTATTCAAGAAACTAAGTGCGGACAAAAATACTGTTTACCAAAGTTATTGTTATCAGATGAGGTATGTTTGTTCGTGTTTTACGGCATATTAACCTTTTTAGGTCATTTAATGCAGAGAACAATTATTTTTGGTAAATGGGAGTTTATTGTCTACACGTAGTTATTTGTATAATACAATATGCACTATTTAATCCATAAGTGGAAGGAATGTGGATATTCATGCCTTTCCCAAGGGTATTAGTCTGAATATGAACGCATACAGAATGACTAGGATTCGAACTCATGTATGATGATTTCAAAGTCCGACTGCATATCCATTGGGCCAAATTGACTTCCAGAGATGTGGTATGATAAATTCTACAAGTATTATTCAGACCATTGTCCTCATCCTTATCATTTTCTGTCTCACTACCTTTAATTACCCTTCGGTCTTCCTTAGGTGTCCTAAATTGACTCATATTGATTTTAGATCTATCTTCTTTTTTTTTTGAAATTTAGTGTTGGTTAAAAGAACTAAAATAAATCAACACTAAATTTCAAAAAAAGATTGAGTCAATTTAGGACACCTAAGAAAAACTGAAGGATAATTTGGTGGAAATGTGGTGAGACAGAAAATAATAAGGATGAGGACAATAGTCAGAATAACAACTTTTTTCCTTGAAGTGAGTAAACATTATTATTATTATTTCATTTTCTAAAATCAATTTTCTTTTCTTCATCAATAATTTTTTTTTCTCTTTTGGACTAAAACCTTTGGGATAGGTATGAATCCCCACCTTCCCTCCAACTATGTTTTAAATAGTGAATATTGTGTTATTCAAAAAATGTTTACCAAAAAAAAATGTTCTTGGCTTTAAATGACCTAAAAAGATTGATATGCTATAAAATAATTGTTCTCAGCATTAAATGACCTAAAAGGTTGATATACCATAAAGTAATTGTTCTTCGCATTAAATGACCTAAAAGGTTGATATTCCATAAAATGATTGTTCTCAGTTTTAAATGACCTAAAAAGGGTGATATGCCATAAAATGATTGTTCTCCGCATTAAATGATCTAAAAGGTTGATATGCTGTAAAACACAAACAAACAAATTTTTTTCTTCTTTCAAAAACCAATATTAGTCATTGACTCTTTATAAATTTGTAAAAAAAAAATGCCACCATTGACTTAAGGGTCTTCTTGTAAATTTTGCTTGAAAAAAATGTACGTTAAAGTTATAGAAAATATATATTTTGGAGGAATTTGCAATGCAGTCGATAAAATAAATAAATATGATTTAATAAAGGATTACGATTGTTTATCCTCAAAAAATATATAATTAACTGTATTTATCTGGTCATTGCAGAATCTATATATTAATCTGTATGTCTGGTGTCACAAAAAAAATTCTTTTATATAGTAATTAGAGAGAAACGAATTAACTCCCCTTATATTCTCTCTTTATCAGATGAAAATCATTAAAACCCTTTTCTGTGCAAAAACTTAATCTATATATTATTCCGCTTGTAAAGCATTATGTATAGAAAAACAAAGAAAATTATTTAATTTTTATTTTCAATTATCATTTTCAAAATATTAGATATTTTAATTGCAAATAGATTTTCTTATCGACGAATACAGAACACTTTTCTTTAACAAGGAAGGTTTCAAAATATAAGAAAACAAATTATAACATATTTATTTTTCAGAATCCTTAAGATGAGGTATGATAAATTCTACAAGTATTATTCAGACTATTGTCCTCATCCTTATTATTATCTGTCTCACTACACTTCAACTGAATCGCCCTTCGGTCTTCCTCAGGTGTCCTAAATTGACTCATCTTGTTTTTTTAAATTTAGTGTTAAAAGAAGAAAATAAAACTTTGGGAATGGTATGAATCCCCACATTCCCTCCAGCTATGGGTTAATTAGTACATATTGTGTTATGAAAAAAACTAAGTGTTTTTAAAACTGGCGTTTAGCAAAAATAATTGTTCTTGGCATTAAATAACCTAAAAAGGATGATATACTATAAAACCAAACACTAAATTAAAAAAAAGATAGATCTAAAAACAATATTAGTCAACAATTTAAGTCACCTCAAGAAGACCAAAGGCTTATTTGGTCAAAATGTGGTGAGACAGAATAATAGGGATGAGGACAATAGTCCGAATAATACTTGTAGATATTTAGTAATGATTTTATTAGCAGACTGTTGTCCTCATCTTTATAAACAGTCCGCTAATAAAATCATTATTAGATTATGAAGCCTCATCTCAATGAATTCCAAAATAAATTATAAAGATATTTCTTGCTTATTTTATTTATTCCATTGCAACAGCCTCAAATAATTTCCATAAATTCCATAAATAATAACATTTTAGAACTTTCTTAGGATCAATGTAATTTTTTTTGTCTTGATGGTTTAGATGCCATTATTGTTGCTTTTATGATATTTAGGTTTAAACTAAAGGAGAGGTCCACTTGGGGCAGTGGATAGACAGTCTGACTTCGGAAATCGTAATACACTAGTTGAAATCTTAATTGTTCTGTTTGCATTCATAATTGGACTAATACCCTTGGGAAAGGTACGAATCCCCACATTCCCTCCAGCTATGGGTTAAATAGTACATATAGTGATTAGAACTCGCATATTACAATTCTGAAGTCCTAGTCATTCCGTTTGCGTTAATAAGTGGACTAGTAGCCTTGGGAAAGGTACGAATTCCCACATTCCCTCCAACTATGGGTTAAATAGTGCATATTGTGTTATTCAAAAAACTATGTGGACAAAAAGAAAGTTTATCAAAACTGAATGTTCACGTCATCAAATTACCTAAAAAGGTTGATATGCTGTAAGACAAACAAAGCAAACTAAAGAAAAAGAAATCAAAAACAAAAAAATTACAGGGTGTCTAAAAAAAATTTACTCACCCCTTAAATGTCGTTAATATGCTACCTTTTCTTGTAGGGGGCGGGGTTGTAGGTGTAATTAATTAACCCCTACATTTGTTTTGATAGTATGAGTACATTTTTTTTTTTTTTTGAGACACCTGGTATTATTCTTAAATTTAGAAAAACTTTAAATCTATATATATATAAAAACTATTGATTTTGATTTGTAAAATAATAATCTTCTTCCCATGCTCTGACCTAAGATAGCCCTACCAAAAAAAAAAAAAAAAATCAAATTGATGAACAATTTGAAACTTCTAGAATGTTCTATGAACCTTTAATTTTAAATCCATATGAAAAAAAAACAACTATTGATTTGAATTTGTAAATAATCTTCTTCTCCCCATGCTCTGGCCTAAGATTCTCCTCCCTAAAAATCAAATTGATGAACAATTTGAAAATTCTAAAATGTTCTCTGAACCTTTGATTAATTAATTATGCTTTTAGCTATTCTCTATTTCATAGTCTTTGACATTTCTGTCTTCTTCAATAAATAATCTTTCGCTTTTGAATGTAAAAATATGTGAATTAATAAGTGCTGTGCTATTTACTGTCCGTACACACATACACACACACACCAACACACACACAAAGTATTTGACTTTACTTTAAAAACAAACCCTGAAGTAATTAATAATTTGTTTATTTTCCTTCTTGCTGCTGATAACCCTTAACCCCTAATCATGTTGATAAAAATATAAATTTGGAAACAATAAAATATTTTTAAAAAAACCACAACAAAAGACTTTGTGTGTTTCAAATTATTTGTTTCAAGTATATGTATGTAAAATGTTTATGAATCTGAGATACGTGTATGATTTTGAGGTACGTTTATGAATTTGGGGTACATGTATGAATTTGAGGTATGTGTATGAATTTTATGTACATGAGTCTGGGATGCATATGTGAATTTGGAGTATGTGTATAAATTTGAGGTACATCTTTCAAATTAGGTTTCGAGTATATGTATGTTAAATTTTTACATATCTGAGGTACGTGTATGTATACAAGGTAAGTATGAATCTAAGGTATGTGTATGAATCTGAAGTATATTTATGAATCTGCAGTAAGTGTAGGACTCTGAAGCACGTGTAAGAATCTGAGGTACTTGTACGTATCCGAGGTACGTGTATGAATCTGAACTAAAATGTTTTTAATTTTAAATGTTATCCTAAAAACAAAATTGGAAATTTTTATTTGAAAGATTTTGCTTTGCATTTTTGTTGAGTTTTTATTTTTTCTAAATTGATTTCTTTTTATTGATTTTATTTGGCGGACTGCTGTCCTCATCTTTATTTTTTCATCACACCACATTTTGACCAACTAAACTTCTGGCCTTCGTTAGGTGGTTAACCATAACCTCGGATAGGAACTCTGAGTCTTGTAAACACATCCCCAGTAATCACTGCTTTCCATAGTTGTCTTTCACACCACGTTTTAAAATTAAAAATATTTTAATTAAATTGTTTTAAATCAAAAATATTTCTACAACTTTTTAAGTATTACAATTTTTTAATGAATAGAGTTTCATTGAAAATAATGGTGAAATAATTTATTAAAAATTTTTTTTAAACACTTGGGCCAAGCCAGGCAAGACTTCTAGTATATATATATATATATATATATATATATAGAGGAAGAAAAATTTCTTCGTATTTAAGATACGAAAATTTATTAATATCGTTGTAATGATTGACATTGGGGGGGACATTGGGTTAAGCAATGCATAGGAAGTGGAATAAGGAACCAACTAAATTTTAGTAGGGAAATAAGAAACACAGAAAATGGATGTACAAATTTTTAAGCCTAATCTTAAGGATTGTGAAAGTAACAATAATAATGATGAGGACAACAGTCTGTAAAATAGATGTACAAATTATCAAGCCTTATCTCAAGGATTGTGAAAGTAACGATAATAAGGATGAGGACAAAAGTCTGAAAATTATGTAGAAATTATCATGTCTTATCTCAAGGATTGTGAAGGTAACAATGACAAGGATGAGGACAACAGTCTGAAAAATAGATGTACAAATTATCAAGGCTGATTATGGGCAGCGAGGTTGGAGCAGTGGGAAAAGCTTGGTCTCTGGAATCGTAGTACACGAGTGCAAATCCCAGTGAAAACCATTGCATTCACTTTCAGTTGTCTTGGGCAGATGAGGCTTGTTAACTCGGGAGAGTATCTCATCTAGGTGAAGGTAACACTTTTTACAAAAGCCCAGGGATGAGCACATAAAAATGGCCTTGTGCCGAACTTGGGTTGGTGCTCGACCAAGTAAATATCAAATTATCAAGGCTGATTTCACGCAGTTGAAATGTTTAGTCTCTAGCAAAGATACAAAAAAGGCAAGAGTTTATGAGGAGAAAAGAATAAGAGAATAGGAGAATAATAAATTGAGAGAATAAAAGAATACAAGCCAGAATAGAAGAATATCAACAAATTGTGAAAAATGAATTCAGAAAAAGAATTTAATAAAAAATTGTTATTCAATTACAATCATAAAATAAAATTGTTACACATTATGTCTGAGAGTTGTATGTGTCTTGTGGGCCAAAGTTTATGTCTTTCAGATATTAATTTTTAATTTGTTGCTATCCAATGAATAAAGGGTGAATTTTACCGATAATACCAGCACCTATATATATTTTTTAGGAGTTTTATTGAGATGAGGCATTTTATAATTCAGGAATCTTTTACAACTATGGATGGCAATGATTGCTGAGGATGCGGTTTCAAGACTCATAATTCCTATCCGAGGTCGCGGTTAACCACCTGATGAAGGCAGAGTTATAGTTGGTCGAAACGTAGTGCAATAACACCTAATCCAAGATGAGGACAACAGTGCGCTAATAAAAGATTCCTGAATACCAGCACCGTCAAGAAATATATACACTGATAAGCAGTAAACAGCAAAACTAGCCTATATACAGATTACCATATATCCTATATATATATATGCAGTTAAACCACTGTGCAGATGCACCCTTAGTCTTTGGTAAGACAGGCATTTAGGAGAAGGAAAAACAGAGGTCTGTTCATGTAGTCTGTGGCAATCACTTGCATCAACTGTGCTATTGACAGTTCCAAGAGGTGTGGATGGTGCTACACAAGCCTTCACAACTATAAACAAATCTTTGTGTAACTAGTCTGACGACCATACATGGTTTG
>JAYKTE010538241.1:0-18524 GCA_036873565.1 Xipholeptos notoides | reverse complement strand
GTGGGCCCAAATACTCTAGTGTATGACTGGGAGGTGGGCCCAAATCTTCTATTGTCCGACGGGGTTGTGGGCCCAAATCCTCTATTGTCCGACTGGGACGTGGGCCCAAATCCTCTATTGTCCGACTGGGACCCAAATCTTCTATTGTCCGACTGGGACGTGGACCCAAATCCTCTATTGTCTGACTGGGACGTGGACCCAAATCCCCTCTCACTTGACTGAGGCCACTGCAAGAATCCCTTTTCATTATACAGGTGCCTCTGTAAGAATCCTCTGTCATTACACAGAGAAGTCTGCTCAAAGCCCCTTTCGCCAGACTGGGGAATCTGCTTAAAACCCCTATCACGAGTATCTGACATGGGTGTAAATTCATTAGCATTAAAGTTGCTCTTTTCTTTAGAATGAGGAAAATTTGTCCCTTTCTTGTTGAAAGGGGTTGAATTTTTGATTACTTTTTTTTGGTCCCAAACTTGTGATGTTGGTTCCCAATGATCACACTGAATTTGAGGAATTTCATCTTTTTGTACAAGGCGATATTTACCTTTCTGACCACCATTTTTTTCTAGGAACCTTACAATGTCAAGTGGATCATAATAACGCTGAAGGATATAATAAGAGCCATGTGAATTTCTTCTTTCTTCTAAATTCAAGTTTCTTTCTCTAGCAATGGATGATAAAATTCTAAGATAATCTTCAGGCATTCCAGGACTAAATACTATTTCATTATTTAGTGCATACCAGGGATGTGTATCTACAACCTTTTTCATTGCAGTTGCTAAACTTCGATTTGAGAAGTTTTGTCCAGTAATTAAAGAGTGACCACCAATTCTTTCCATTTCATCAGCTAGATATTTTATTTTAGTCCAATGAATCCACCTTTGACTGTCATCTTCATCCGATACCTGAAGATAAAAAACATTAATCAAACCATCATTTCAGATAAAAAATACTTAGTTGCTTAACATCATAAAAATGTCTTCTGTAAAGCCTTAGATTTGTGCTATAACACATCAGGCTGTTGTTAGTTTAATACTTTTGCTTTTAATAATTAAAATTCTGTAAATATTAAGTGGACTTATAACAAGGCAAAATTAATGAATCAAGTGTGTCCAAATATTAGTTGGTTTTTAGCAACCAACAAGAAAATACAGGAAGCCTTGTACTAATTATATGATGTAAAAAGTGTTCAATTGAAACAATTCTTTACACTATAACAAACTGATGTAAAATAAAAGTTTAAAGCATCTAGTTTAGGATATCAGTTACAGCTTCATAAATATTTTTATGACAATTATATAAGAAAATTAAATATAGAATTTGAATTGTCAGAGTTGAAAAGCAATGAAAAAAGTATTATCATTTAAACAATAGCTTATTCTGAAATAATATAAATACTCAAGAAAAGTTTCTTGGAAAAATTCAAGTGATATAATACTTTTATAGTTGTTTTTAGATAAAAAATGTGGTTGATAAAATACATTTAAATAAAGTAAATTCAAAACATTCAATAGCAACAATTTTTATGTATAACAACCTGAAAACTAATAATTTCTGAGTAACTTCAAACATTCTTAAAAAGTTGAATTTGTTTGGAAAATCAAATATATCAAAAGTAATTAAAAAAAAAAATCAAGATTTTTAGTTGATTTACAACAAAATTATCGGACTGAACATTTTTCTAATCAAATGCTTTGCAATCTACTATATTAGAATAAAACCAACCATTAATTTTACACAAGAATTGCCGATTAATCAGAGTACCATAAAAACTTATGCTAGAAATTGAACTTTCATCTACCAAAATAGCAACAAGAATATTAATATCCTCTAAAAATGTTGGATGCAATAAAAAATATTCAGAGGATGATGTAGAGCGACATGAATCTTTTAATTCCTCTGTTGATTAGGTAATGTATTACTAATGTAATTTCATTTTAAATATATAAAGGATTTATATAGAAATAAATATCAATACCCTTAAAAAAAAAGAAAAGGTTTGTGATGAAAAAACAAAAACTTTTCACATATTTCAGTTTTTATTTAAAAGCAAAAAAAATATGAAAATTCAATATTCAGACTATATTTAAACTAAAACTCTGGAGGAGAAATTATCTTAATAAAAAAGCTAAGTGAATTAACCAAAAACACAGTATTAATGTTTTTAATTATTAATTTAATAGATAAATTGGTTTCTTTTATTTAGCCAGAAAGAAAAAAAAATCAAAAACAAAAAAATTATGCAATTAAGAAAAACAAAGAAAAAAGAATTCTTACTAGCACCACAGGGTTATTTCGGTAGAAATTATTAAAAAGTGCATCTGCAGCTGCATATGTTGAGGCTTTTGTTATAGAGGAGCCAAATCCAATTCCAACTGGTTGATTTTGCAGAACAATTGTAATTCTAAAATTAATAAAATAATAATATGAGGTTTGTTAATAAAAAAAAATTGTTAGACAATTAATAAAATATCAGAAATTAATGATTTTTTAATCAAAATTGTAAAACAAAATACTTAGAAATTTGTTATTTTTTGATCAACAGTGTGCTAATATAATAGACTTCTAAAACTGTGTAAGTATACCTATCTGTGAATTCTTAAAGTGAAACTACTTAAAATAAATATTAATAGATGTGAGGTCTAAACTAGATGTGCAAACCCCGAAATTGGTGTTAAATATTTACAGTTAAAAAATTGATATGGAAAAATGAATAAAATTACTTACTTGTGAACATTTCCAACCACTGACTCAAGTTTGTTCATAGCCATTTTATTGGCATATACACTGCGTCGTAATATAGACATTGCATGGTTTGCACGATGACCTGCCATTTTTTCAGTTTCTTTGATAACCAAAGAAGAAATAGGTCTTGTAAGATCAGGTTCAATAAGGACTTTGTAGGAAAAATCCTTCTCTAATTCAGGTCGATCTGGAAGACCTTGACATAACTCTGCAGCACTTAAATTTTTTATCCGATTCAAAGCATTAATATAAGCATCTGTTCGTGCTTTTCTCTTTCCTGAGGTTTTGGTTTCATCTTCAGCCAATGCTGTTCCTATACCAACAACTATTTTTTGAACCAAGAGGTTAAATCTATGTTGTGCCTTTGGATTTGATATGATATTATAACGTAAAATAGCTGTTGCTCCTATGTATCTAACAGCTTCAGTGAATACTTTTGAAGCATTACGCATCGAAAATGGCTGATCTTTTAATCTAAATTTAAGTCTTTGCATCATAGTAAGATGATGTGGTTTGATGTTGACGGTATCTTGGTTCTTTATATTTGAAGATTCAAAGCTAGTATTTCTTTTCTGTTGATTACACCAATCTCTGTTTGTTGCATAGTCTCTACCTACAGGATTAGATTTATTTTGACGATTATAATCAAAAGCCCGAGTGTCTGAGAAGTTTTTATTCTGCCGAAAATTTTCATTAATTTTGTTTTCAAATAAGCTTGGTGGGTTAGAGTCAAAACTCCTTTTTCTTATTCCAGATTGGTGACTATCTAAACCATAAAAAAAAAAAAAAAAAAAAAAAATGTAAAACTTAAATAGTATAAGGAAAAAAATTTAAAACAAAAAAATATTAAATAAAAGAGTCAATTTATGTAGTTAATATACTATTCTACTCACAAGAAACAACTTAATCATAATTATATCAAGCAGTCAAATTTGTTTGCTTTTAAAAAATGAATTCTAAAATAGTTGAGAATTTAAAAAAAATATAATCACAACTTTAAAACCAGCTTAATACTTGACAAAATGTTAATTTTTAGCTATCATCTAGAGAAAAAGAATTCATTACTTTCATACAAGCCATTCTTTACAAATTTGTATCCACAATAAGTAGGCTGATTAATTTATCTAAACAGATTTCACATAACTTTTCTTCACAAAGAAAAATAAAATCATGTCAATGTAATAAATTACTTTAAATTTGATACAAGTGTTTTTATGAAGAATAATCTATAGTTATTGTTTTAAAGAGACTTTACTTGAAATGTAGCTATTTTCAAAGGAAAAATCTTATTTCCTGTTATAGTTTTTAATTCTGACTTTAAAATTCTCTGTACCTTTTTCCCTATATAGTTATAAAAAGTAATAGATCACTAAGTATAGAATTCACATTAATGATTTTACAAAAGTGATCCCTGTATCTTTGAATCATAAATCAATTGTCTTAAAATTCCTTAATTTAGTTATGATTGTTAAGCCATTAGAAATATAGAAATATAGGCATATTAAGTATTTTCTCAAGCTTTATAAGAACATCCGACAATCTTTTCTGGTGAATCTTTGAAATGAAATTTCAGTAATTTTTTTTTCAAATTAAAAAGAATAACAGCCAAGTTCATTCAATTGTCACTCCAATAGAAACATTTTTGAAAGGTAAAAACTTACCTTTAATTTCTGATCGGCTTAGAACATCAAGTAATTCTGATGATTTTTGTTGAATCCATTCATTGGTAGCTGTACACAATTGTTTCAGTTTTGTTACATCCTGAAAGCTAAACTCTCGATTACCAAAGTTTTTGTTCATTCTATTACCTCTGTTACTGTCAACACCACCTCTGTTACTGTCAACACCACCTCTGTTGTTGCCAACACCACTCCTGTTGTTGCCAACACCACTCCTGTTGTTGCCAACACCACTCCTGTTGTTGCCAACACCACTCCTGTTGTTGCCAATACCACTTCTGTTGCCGCCAATACCACTTCTGTTGCCTACTCCAGTACCCCTGCTGCTCCCTGCACCAAAACCACCATGACGGAATCCACTTCTATGCATTCTATTTGAATTCTTCATTTTTAATTTCTGTGAAAATTTCAGATTATGTTTATACATCTTTCAAATTAATTTGAAACTATCTGGAAAAATGTAAATTCATTTTCATAAAACAACTTTATATGTAAAATTTGTTACATTATAATATGTATATCTATAAAACTGACTGTGTGTGTGCCTGAGGACCAGTCTTACCAAAGTCCTCTGCCAATTTTGGGGATACAGACTTGAAATTTAATTTAAATGGTATTTAAACTAGGGGAAAACAGAGTTTTTTTAGTTGGAAAAATAGCTGCTAGGTGCTCAAACTTCAACGAACTGACCAAAGTGATATTAATCACAAGCAGCCAACCAGGCACACTGAAACAAAAGTTGTTGCCGAATAAAAAATAACTTTAAAATTTTTAGCACTTACAATTAAATATCAAACAAATCTTCCTATTAAATGAAAATAAATTTAATATTTTATAAATAATGGATAAACAAAAATATTTCTACTATATAAATTTATTAAATACTTCTGTTTTTATAAGTTACAGAAATAGTTACTACATCATCATTAATGATTTTTTCCCCAATATCTGACAGATTACAAACCAATGGGGATATGAAAAAAAAGTTTGTTTTTTTTCTATTTTCATTGAATAATTGATAAATTTTGAAAATTAACTTTTTTAGTAAATATAATGAAAATACAATTTAAAAAAAAAAAATGATAATCTGAAAGATAATTATTAATAATATATTAAATGAATTTCACATTTCAAAACCCTAAAGATGAAAAATTAAAAAAATTAAAAATTCAGATTGCCAATCTCAGATTTCTAATATTTGTAGGTTTTATTTTCTCTTTCTACAATCTTCTCCAGTGTTCGGTTCTGGCTCTAAGCGTAGGAATTATGTATGGAAAAAAATACTGATTATGAAAAATTAAAATAAAAATCAAACCTTTATGAAGTTTACTCTTCACTTAATAATCAGTTAAAATTTCATATTGATTAGATAACTCTTTGACTTTTGGTAGATAATAGAAACTACCAAAAAGAATCTCTACTTTCACTTTTATCATGTCATTGTCTGTTTCAAGTTGACACTAGACGGGCGTCTGTAACACCTAACCTTGAAAATCACAGTGAAACAAGTTTTCAGTTGAATAACAAATAAATATCAAACAAATATTTCTATTAAATTTCTGTTTTTATAAATCATAGAAAGTTACTTCATGATAAATGATTGTTTTTTTTTTGTAACAAGAAAATATAATCTTGCAGTTTCAACTGGAATGCTGCTTTGATTCAATTTCAATTCACATGTTTTACCTTGAAAAATTTAATTAATTCAACTGCTCTAGGCTTTATAGTAGCAAGTCCCCTGCACCCAAACAATACTTCTATGTATAAAAGTGAGATTGTTTATCAGAGTGAGGAACCGTCTCCCAAACTACCCTGCTCTGGAGAACAATTTCTAATTTGCTTTGAACAGAAAACAAACAGATGCTAAGGGATCAAAATTTGGAATTACAAAAAACACAAATCAAAATGAGCAAAAGGGATTACTATATAATTTCATTAAAGGGAATCACTATGTAATTTGATTACGATGTATTTCATTTAAAAAGATACATACATTACTCTGTAATTTCATTTTATTACTGCAATTTTTGGAGGAAAAAAATATCTTGAAATTCCAAAAAAACATTGCAAAAGGAGCATCAAAGCAAACTCTGATGCCCCAGCATCTGAGCAATACTTCTAGTAAGATTATAGACATGGAAAAGTACTGGAAAAAATAGTATAGTTAATAAACTTTATTTAAAATATTACAGTTAATAATACTATTTAAAATGTTGCAAGTAGCATGGTCCTTATTTACAGTAAAATTTAGATAATTTGTTACCTCAAATAAAGATAAAGTAACTTATAAATAAATTGACAGGTTTTGTACAATAAACTTATAAAAATTGTAAAGACTAATAAATTTTAATGGATTGATTAACTAATTAACTGCACTTTAATGAAATATACTATTTTGTTGGAATCTCTATACCTTAGAATATCAAAAAATAAAAGTACTATATACTATTGAAAAAATATATAATTAGAATTTACCAATAAATAATTATCAAACAAAAAATTATATATTGAAGGACTAAAAAATGATTTTTTGTAAATAGAAAAATTTGACTAATTATTTAAGAGTTACTTAAAATATATTGTACTTTTATTTCCAATTATAATTTGTATAAACTTTAGTTTATATTTTAAATGTAAATTTTATTCTTCCCTGCTAGATTTCAAGACTAACATTTTTTTTCTTAGCTAAGAACAATAATTGGTCCTATACTTTACAACCTATTATAGTCTTACAAATATCAATTTTCATGCTCACACTTCTAATATAATTCAAAATTTTTCCAGGCACCAGCATAAGCAAATATGTCAATAAGCTTAAATTAAACCTTTTCCCAAATTGAATTAGCTTAATATTTTTTAGTTTAATAAATTTAGAAAAGTAAAAGGCAACTTCTATTTTTATTAAAAGAAAAACATTTGGAATAGGTATTGCTACTCTAGTTCACTTACTAATTGGTTAAAAACAGTACATGCATGTAAAGAATTTAAAAAAAATTGTGTTTAAAACAATAATTTTGTTTTCTTTAATTGAAAACTCAAGTAGCAGTTTAGATTTATTTGTTCCATTAAAAACTTATTGAAAAACATGAAGTATTATTTTTAAAGAGTAAATGAAATTTTGTAGGACACAGGCAATAGCTTAGCTTTTGATATTAAATTTCATAACTTTAAATTTAGATTCTTAGTCAATTTTTCAATCATTTGAGCTTAAAAAATAGCATACTTTTACTAAAAAAACCTCCAAAAATAAACTATTCTAAATTACAAATGAACAATGACGCTGGTTCCTCACTTTTTATTGCAAAATGTAGCTTTTGAAGTGTTATTTTGACGGTTTTAATTTGGTTTGAAACTAGATTACAAATGGAGCTTAGAAAGTGCTTCAAATGGTAAAACTGTTGACTTTATATATTCAAAGAATGCAACAAAGTTACCTTCCTTTTATTGGTTAATTAGAAATCGGTTAATGTGACATGAAAAATTTTATAATGCCAGTAAAGCTATTGTTGAAAATACTTCATAACTCTCAGATTAAAAAATAAATTATAAACCAACATTGAATATTTGAAAATTTTATGGGTTTCATAACTAGAGAAATCTTCTTGCTCATTAAGAATTATTTTGCATTAAACTTACATTATAAACTGTAAGTATCTATTTTTCTCAAAGATTCTTTAAAAAAAAAAAGATTTGTAATTTTTCCCAGTTTTTTTATGAACATTGTTAATATTTTAAGAAAATAAATCCTCCCTTCAAGATTTGTTTTAGGATAGTGTACTTTTTGAGTGCATTCAAAAGAATTTCTAGCATAGTTATGATGTCCATAAATTTCATAATAATCAAAATAATTATTCTTGAATCGCTTTCAATTTTGTGAATTTTTCTTTTTCCTTCTCTGCTATACCTAATGTTTGACAGGTTCTGGTAAAAAGGAAGGTAGACTTTTTTTCAGGGTAAATGTATTTTCAGTCATTATTTATTTTATGTGCAATAAGTATTTTGATTTTTTTCTGTGAATGAAAGTGGCTGTAAATGTTTCATCTTTGACAAATTTTGCAATACAATCAATTTTTTTTTTAGGGACTCCTTAAAAAAACTCCACTTTCTTGACTTGGTGACAAACAGCTTAATCATTCATCAATAGGGTAGGTCGATTTTTCATTTATTCTTAAATATGAAAAAGAACTATGCACCGAAAGTTTTGTCTATACCTATTAAGTACCCATACCAAAAATTAGATCCGAATCTTCAACAATTTTTTGCTAATTTATTGCAAAAGATTTTAAATAAAAACGCACTGAAAAATCTTTGATTTTGTGAGATTTGGCCTAAATATTGATGGGAAAACCAAACAATTTCAGTATTGGTGATTTTATTTAATATGAAAATGGAGAATAAACTTAAAAATATCAATTATCCAATAAATTTTATCATGTTCTTTTCCATTAGTCTCGGTTTTAATTTTATGGTTACATATTTCCGGTGTCACGACATGACAACTAGAATTACAAAATACTAGGTTCAATTTAACAAATAAATACAAAATTTTGGGAAAAAATATTTCTTGGGGTAATTTCTAATGTTATTTTGCAACTTTCCCCACATTATTCTTTTTACAGTTCCAAAATAGACCTATCCTATTCATCAATAGATCAATAGCATCATCTTATAGCAAATTAGATCTCTAATGACTATTGCATATTAAGCCCTCTCACAATGGGTTGTGAGCTGAAAGGTCTCACTATACATTTTTAATTCTCTGACCTACACTTAGAGTAGGAGAGAAAAAAAAAAGGCAAACAAAAATTCCAATACTTTCCCTAACTTCACACTTTTCCCTAAGCACAAATGTTGTACATTTGTGAGAATTTAATAACACAATTGTTAATAAAATAATCATTGATAGGAGTAAATATTGTTGCAATAAATAAAAGTTAGTCAGCTGAGGACAGAGTTAGCCAAAATTTCAGTATCCAATTAGTGGATTTAGATTGAAATAAATT
The DNA here is from genome assembly GCA_036873565.1 of Xipholeptos notoides. NCBI lineage: Eukaryota > Metazoa > Mollusca > Cephalopoda > Idiosepiidae > Xipholeptos > Xipholeptos notoides. Next base: position 9,100 of record JAYKTE010538241.1, on the reverse strand, counting down.
AATCAATGCAACCAAATTTCACTTGGGAAATAATTTAAGAGTTTTTACATTATTTTTTTCCAAAAATTAAGCCTATCACTTTTATAGTTCATTGAAAACGATGTTGTTTTCAGGTGACGAACATGGCTCGTAACTTGTTGTCAGAGTGACCAAACATGGTTGGACCTTTTTCATCCAATGTAAAAAGATTGCACAAATATTATTAGTTTTATATATTTTATTTGCCGGTTGAAGTTAAGGGGGTTTAAAAAATGTACGAGCAGTATTAATGGAAAATTAAAATTCATGATTTTAGTATATTTGCATTTATTTACGTTATCAAGGGTTGTTGAAATCAGACTAACTTTACAACAAGGTTGGCATCCAAAGCAAATGAGAATTTATTTACCTTTAAGATAAATACTGAATTTGAATTTAATAATTTTGGATTCAGGAGTCATAGAGATTACCTTTTGAAAATGGAGAATAGAAAATAATATCAAACTGGTTTAAACAATCCAAGTTTTAAATTAGAGATAATTTTAAAAACTGTCAAATTTGATCAATAATAACTCTTGAGTATCAGTGAGTGAGTGCAACAACCTGCAACCAACAATCAACACTTTTGAATGAAATTAAAAATATTATCAACATTTTTATTGTGGTCTTTTTTCAGTGGAAGTAAAACAACCAATTTTATTATGTAATAATAATATAATAATAATAATATGAATTGGAGAAGAAATCCAATATTTACAGACGGAAACTTTTTAAATTTAACTACTTCTAGCTTTAAATGTGAACAACAAACAACTGTTTTTAAAGAGTTTATTTCTAAAACAATTAAAAAATTAATGGAACTATCTAATCACGATGAAATTTTCACCAGAAACAAACTTGAGTTTTGAATTTTTTTTTGCTTCAACCTAACGTCTGTTCAATTATCTTGAAAGAAATACGTAAATGCTCTGCGAGCCGTGAAAACAGGAGTTAGAAAACGATTGGTAGAAAAGGAAATGCAAAATATAATTTAAAAAAAAAAAGGCTTCATTTCATATTATTTGTACCCGAGAACTACGACGACACACCTACCCAGGATTAAATGATGTGGGTGGTGGGACAATTTTTAGTGCATTCATTTTTCATTTTGACACATAACTCCTTTAATAACCACCCTGTATGTCAGTGAATAATAATAGGATAGAAGAATAATTATTAGAATGGATTAAAACAAATATTAATATATTCAGTTATTTCAGATGAGCATTTGAGATATAAAAAAAAGGAACAAATTAAATTAAGTGGATTAACAAAAAAAAAATTGTTAGGAGAAAACAAAAATGGCTGCCGATGACGATTTATTCTGTCTGTCTGTCTGTAATTAATAATTATCAAAGATTGTGGATTTATTTTCTTTACCCTACAAAATGGACATTCTTTCATATAGTTACCGTTTGATTTTTAATAATAAAACAATTTACGAAACTACGTTGATTTTGTTTTGTACCAGGAGTATATTCAACAATTTCAACATTTCCCTTTTCTCATCTTAACCTCAAGTAAATCCTGTGCTGTGACTAGTCTTTTATGGAATTATTAGAGCTTTAATCTTACTTTAATTTAAAATCATATTTTAACAATAAATCGATAAGCAAGTCCCAACAAACAATAAGTACTGTTTTAAATCATTTTTTTAAAAACTAAAATCGTGATTTTAAGTTTTGGAGTGGATTAAATTCAGTTGGGAAAATTAAATTCACTTGATGGATGGAAGTAACTAAAATATAAAGGTTTTTTTTCATCAATAAAAGTATGAATTATATATGTATGTTAAATTTATATTATCGGTAAGATCCATATTTATATTATTGGTAAAAAAATAGTGGTAATAATGAATGCTTAGAAGATAAAACTGCGTTCCAATAATGGCTAATTTAGAAATTAAATATTTAAACGAATCAAACATTTAATTCTTAAACGAACAAAACTTATTCAAAACCTACATGAAATGCAAAAGTTATTTATCTATTCGATTCGATAAAAAAAGTATAACCATTAAAAAAATACCCAAACGAAAAGCAAATTCTTATGTCTAAAGCCATTAACAATTACGCCAAATTTCCTCCTAAAATTGCTATATTTTAATTGGTTGGAGTAGAAAATAGTTATTAATGTTCAGGATTTTAAATAAATAAAATCATATATATATATTTAATAGAAATAAAATACAGAAATGTAGTTTTGAAAGACTTTATACAAAATCAATAATTCTAACCATTTGAATGTAAGGAAAGAAAGGAAATTGTTTTTGATTCCACATATAAATGTAATTGTCTAAATACTTTGGTGGGAAAACTTACCGTAAATTAAATAATATTAAAAGGGGGTGTAGACGGGTTATTTTAATTTCTATTTAAAATTTAAAAAAAAATTGAGAATGAACAACAAAGCCACTTACCTAAATAATTTTCCTTGACTTAAATGGTGACGCATAAACAATATGGCTGCTGTTGCATTTAATGAAAACAAGAGAGGAAGGGGGGAAGCAAGAAATGCTGCTGCTGCTTCTTCCTCTATAGCCTCGTTTTGGTTGACTTCTATCATTTAGACTGACAACTTCCGTTTCGTTCGTTATGTTTGCTGCTACAGCAAAGCCGAGCAACGATAACCGCAAGAAGAAGCAAATGAGTAGGTCTAAACATTTTTGAACAAGGACAACCAAATAATAAACAGCAATATTAATAAAAGATGGCGAGGTTGACGTGGCAAGGGGCCACGACGATTAAAACAATATTTAGTTTGTGTTTAATTTTCAACACTCACATTCTTTGCACACATGGAAAAACGGATTCTAAATTAGATAAAAATATTAAACATAATGCAGCTGTAGCAGATTCAAGTCAATCATCCAAAACTTTGATTGTTCATGATACTCCTAAAAGCAGTTATGACAATACAAAAAACACAAGGTAAGACCTAAATAAAGTTATTATTTTGGGGAAAATATTGCCAGTTTTTATTTCCGGGGTTTAGGTTCTTCTTAGTTTAATAGAATTTTTTTCTTAAAAACAACTAGGAAGTAATTCGCACGATCATTCAAAACAACTACTTCTAAAGAAAGCAATTTTAACTTAGCTTTTTTAAAATTTTGCTTCATTAACTTTTTTTTAACAATATATTAACAAACATACCTTTTATATAATCTCTATGAAGCAAGAAAACGTAAAAAATAAAATAAATGCACACGCAAAGCGAGCAGTCAGTCAGTGGCTCCTTTCAAAACAAAGTTTTTTTTTCTCCGCAGTTGTTGTTATGGAAAAGTTTGTTATAGCAATTAAAGTTCTTTATTTTTTGTATAAAAAATGTATTGATATTTTTTTAGTTTAATGTTTTTAATCACGGTTAAGCCCAAACACCTTTTTACAATATTTTTTTAAAAAACGAACATAAAACATTGAAACTTTAACTGAATTGCAATATTTTAGAAACAAATATTTGAATGATTTATTCCAAAATTGAACTGAACAAAGTTTAGTCAAACTAAAAAAAGAAAATTTATTGATTAGTCAGCATTTAATGAGTTCATTTTTAGTGTTTTTTTTTATTATTAAATTTTAATAAAAGGCAAACAACCTCGCTGCAATTGAACTCATTCATTCATTATCTTTAAAAATGTAAGTTTAAAATCTAGTTTTTTTTAAAATTCATATACACGATTTTCATTAAATTGCTTGATTTATTTCATGTGTAAATGCAATAATTTTTTTTAATTTACTGTTTAATTTTAATCAGTTTTGTTCAACAGTAAACAGTGAAAATAAAACCTAAAACATGCTTTCATTTTCTTTTGTTGTACAAGTGAGTGCACAGCACAGGCACGCACACCGCACACACACCAACCACACTTACACTTCTGTGCAAGAAGTTAAGTAAGTTTTAAAAACATTTCTTCTGTACAAATGTTCGAAAGCTCTTTTAATACGCAAAATTAAAATCAACACCAACAACAACTGACAGCAAAAACCATTTGAAGTTTAGGGCCTATTCATTAAAAACGAACACTCCCTAAAATAATGTTTCCTTTGAAGTGACCGAAAAATAATCTTAGTATCCATTTATTTTATTTTACCTTCAAGTATTCTAGGTATTTAGGTGTGGTGTTGGTGTGGTATTTCAAGCTAAAAAGCAGTAGCAGTAGTTATTTCTTAATTATCGAAGCAAACAACTTATTATTGCTTCTTGAAATGATTTTTATTTATTTGCATGAAAAGCCCTCCCTCCTCTTCATGTGGTTGTATGTTTATATTTACTTTAACTGCATAAGCAAAACCAATCACAAAACTACTCGGCCACTTTTGATTCATCCTTTGAATTCTTAACTACTCTTGGGGCCCAAAATGTTTATATCGCTCTAGATTTTTCATTCTGTGACCTTATGGTGGGATAAAAAGGCCAAACGAATAATGCCAACCAACCCCATGCGCAGATGTTGATGCAATGTTGCACATTTGTGATAGTTTGATAACACAATAAAACCTAAAACCATCATGGGTGGAAGTGAATATTGTCGCAGTGAATAAAAGTTGAATTTTAATTGGTCAAGATTTTGGAAAAAACTAGTGTACTTTACTTTTGCATTACACTGGGTGTTGACTTGTTCAATGAACAACCAATTAAGATTATACAATATTGTCTATATGAATCGATTGGCTCTACCAGACACACTTGGAGTTTTTCACTTTCTTTTTTTATATATAAAAAAAATACTAAGTGACCATTTACTTATAGCAGCTCATTAGAATTGGATTAAGAGATCATGATACTTAATCATTTTTCTTTATATCTGACTGTAGACTAATATTGGGATTGAATATGTAAAGTATCTATTAAGTTGAACTCTCATTTGGGAGGGTGTTTTAAACTTGGAAGAATAATAGGTATAAAGACTCTTTGTTAGGCCTTTGGAACATAAGACCATGCCTCTAGAATTCATATGGTAAATCATATGAAAGTTTCCAACCAAATTCTACCATTTGTAGATCCATTTTCAGACTGTTGTTTTCCTCACATTTCCTATTGGTATGGATCCGACAATGGAAGATCAGTTGAGGATTCCAATTGTACACAAAGGCAGTAATTACTGGGAATACATTTCCAAGACTTAGCATTCCTACAACTTAACTATTTTGGAGAGAAATCTGTCTACATGTATAGTGATATTTTCTTACAGATTAAGTATGTTAAAAGGCTGTATGATGTATTTCTTTTTTTTTTTTTTTGAATTAAGTATTCCAGGTTATACCTCATCTTTAGACTAGATTTTATGGAACCAACCATGTCTCATGTCCTCTTCTACCTATTTCCATTTCTCTCTATCTCTCGTTTTTTCTTTCTTTTTTTCTTCCTCCTTCTCTTGCTAAAAACAAATGATGCTTCAGAAGAACATTTTATTATCTTTGTGATATTTGCTAAAATCTGCCATTTTGATTAATGTAAAAAACCCTTGTTATTCAGACCACAATGAAGTTTTCCTGCACATATCTTGTGATTATGCTGTCAATTCTTTTGTTTGATTTGAAAAAAATAGAAAAAAATACCCTTTAGAAACAATTTAAATGTTAAGCTGAAGCTCCACATTTTTTTTTCATATGTCCTCGAAAAAAGAAAGTCAATCTGATTTTTGGATCTAAAAAAAACAGTTTGAAATGGCAAATAATTTACCTTTGTTAATCTAAAGATTTAGAAGATTGTTTGAATTTATGAGATTGGATTTGATTATTTTCATTATTCAAATTATTCAGACTTCTATTCTTATCGGAGAAGTCCACTTGGGACAGTGGATAGGGAGTCGGACTTTGGAATCGAAATATGTGGGTTCAAATCCCACTCCTTCCGTGTACGTTCACATTTGGATCAATGCCCTTGGGAAAGGTGTGGATCTCCATATTCCCTCCAGCTATGGATTAAATAGCATAACTTGTGTAATTCAAAACAATATGTTGACAAAAAAAAGATGCTTGATAAAAATGATTGTTCTCTGCATTAAATGAGCAAAAAGGTTGATATGCCATTAAAAACAATTCAATCAATCTATTCTTATCTTCATTGATATTGACAGTTTCAATGTTTTTTAGATATTACTTCAAGTAATTCGTCAAACTCTAGAACTTTGTAATCATTTTTGAGTCAGAAATTTAGTTGCTAAGGAGTCAAAGTTGAAAGATGTTATTGTTGTGATTTCAAACAAACTACTCTGTCAATTGTGGGTCTAGATACTTGAAATTTGATATATGAAGTCTTTAGACCTGGAAAACTTTTTCTAATTGGTTTTGATCTGGAAAAATAGCTGTTAAGAGTCAGAATTTGGAATTACAAAAACACACAGATCAAAATAAATACAAAAGCAAGTATTGAAGCATTCAGACCAGCAAAACTTGCATAGCACAATGGCAACCTACATTTCATGAATCAACATTTGAATTCCAATTTAGGAGAGTATTTACTGCTTTACAGATATAATGTACAGTAGTATATTTCCTATATGATAGGCTTCCTTAACTACCTTAGTAGCAAGTCCCCTGTGCTCGAGCAAAGCTGGGCAATACTCCTAGTTTAATATAGATTGACACAGTACCTGGTAATAGTTGTGGAATGTGGATAGCCTATTCCTATAGATTGAATAAAAGTTAAAATTTTTAGTTCTGGGAAGGCTCCTGAGTTTGACATGTCCCAAGTTAAAGTAATACGTGAAGATGGCTGAATGAAACATTGTCTGAAATGTCTTGAATATAACAATAATGAGAATAGGAAGTTGAAGGATTTGAATAATGAACGTTTTTAAAAATTGAAACTTTGTCTTTATTTATCAAGAATCACTTTTCTTTTCCAAAGTATCATATCTCTGGAATTTAGGCTGTGAAGGTGGAGCAGTGGTAAAAGCCTATACTCTGGAATCATATTATATGAATTCAAATCCCAGTCAAAACTGTTTCATTCCTATCAGCTGTCTCTGGCAGATTAAGTTCGTTAAATCAGGAGAGTAACTTATTTAGGTGTAAGGATAACACTTATTAAGAAAATGCCTGGGAATATGATGAGCACATAAAACTGGCTTGGTGCCTGGTTCGGTTTGGTGCTCTCCTGACTATACATATCTCTGGAATAATTTGACCTTGAGCTATAGAATTAACACTATTCAATTGCAATCATAGAGGTGTATATTTGTATCAACTAGTAGAAAAACTTTAAAGTTGATGATGATTATTTGCCATAAAATCATTCTCTTGGAAGTTCACCCAAAACTTTACACATATGCATGAAGGTGTCTTCCTTTACTGTGTAGACTGGCGCCACACTATCGTCTTTATTTTGCATGGGAAAAATAAAGGTTGCATACCTTTTAGACAGGGTGATATGTACTTCAATTGAAATTTAAAACCTATTGTTGTCAATGACTGATATTTCCCCCAAACCATCTTCAACATTGTCCTCTTAACTGGAAAATGTTTTAAAACAGTGTTCCAATTGTTGATGATCTCTTTATCTGAATGTTGTGTGTGACTTGCACTCTTTATTGATGAATTATGGACCCAAGAAAATTACTTGTACTTGTTAATTATCTAAGAGTTTCTTTATCAGAAAATTACAACAAAATAACATTTAAAGTAAATGCAATGATAGAGAAATGTGGAAGAAACTTTATTTTCTAAGTCGTAAATGACACTAAAAAAAAGGAAATATTGTGAATATTCAACTCATTTGGGTTGGTTATCAGGATTTTTAAATTTGTTATTTTAGTTTGCTGGAAAATAATTCTGTTAATACTATTTGCATGATATATTAAAATTCAATATTTTTGTGTAAATGGCCACATATCAAGTGGATAAAATTATCGCTAAATTTAGATTTTTTTTCAGAGTAAGCATTTTGTCAAAGTATATTTTAAAATCCTAAAAAAATGCCATGACATTATTTACTGGTAACACATTGCAAAATATCAACCATATTTTGCTTATTTTGAGTTGTATTTTCATCTTGCATTCATTTCTTTTTAATCACTAACAATTTGAATCAAATTCTTTTTTTCAATTTAATAGATTTGCTTTCCATGCTGTTGAATATCGAATATGTTGTTACACATTTGTAATGTTTTTTCTTTTTATTAAATCTGAAACAGGACATTAAACTTATAAATAAAATAAGTTAGTTTTATCTTAGCCAAATCCAGATGAACTGGTTGATGAACTCCCCAGCCTTCTTTAGGTAATCGAACTTCAGAACCTTCATATCATAATTGGGAGTCTTCATAGAACTTCGAATTTTACCCTTTATCAAATTCATGGGGTTAGATGGCTCTTGTTCTGTTAACCATGATCGGGTAGGGTTGTTATATCTTGAAAAACTAGGAGAATACGTGTCCAAGACATAACAACCCCAGTTATTATTGCTTTTAGGTGGGTTTGAAACTCTCACCTTCAGATAATGCCTACTCAGAACCATGGAAACTTAAGGCCTTTATCCGTTGCACTATGGGTCTGAATAATAGATTATGATGCAAAGTTTCTCAAGTTTGATTACCTAAAGAAGGCTGGGGAGTTCATCAACTGAAAAGTTGCAAAATTAATAGTTATAAGGATGAGGATAACCATCTGAACAATAGATCTACAAGTACTGGATATGATTAAATTGCCTAAACTGCATATTTAGAAGCATAATATTTTTCTGTGTTTTTGTACTCTATAATAAAAGTTTTTTTTAGTTTCAATACAATCAATCTATAATTTTTTTTCTTCAGTTTTTCTAATGAAACTATTTCTACAATTAATACAACTACATGGAAACCGACCCCTACAAAACCCGTTATGCCAGAAGATCTTCCAGTCAAGGGGTCTGCAGAAGAAGAACATCACAGCAGTTTGACCATCTTCTTTATTCTTTTAGTTGTTGGTGAGTTTTATATTCAAGACTGTATTCTATAATTTTAAAAACCGATTTTTTGTGTATATATTGGGTGTTCCAATTACTTGGACAGAAGTTAACATATTTATCACAGTAAAAATATATTTTATTATGTATATATATATATATATATTGTATAAAACAGGAAAAAATTGTTTGAACC
>JAYKTE010537131.1:0-18538 GCA_036873565.1 Xipholeptos notoides | reverse complement strand
CATTTTTGGTTAGTTTTTGTACACACTTTTTTTTAATAGAACAATATGCGCTATTTAACCCATAGCTGGAGGGAATTTGGGGATTCATACCTTTCCCAAGGGTATCTGTTCAAATATGAACGCAAACAGAACGACTGCGATTCGAACGCGCGTACTACGATTCCGAAGTCCGACTGCCTATCCACTGGGCCAAATCGACTTCCCCTGGGATTCGAACGCGCGTACTACGATTCCGAAGTCCGACTGCCTATCCACTGGGCCAAATCGACTTCCCCTTGGATTCGAACGCGCGTACTACGATTCCGAAGTCCGACTGCCTATCCACTGGGCCAAATCGAAATCCCCCTTCTCTTTTTTGTGTTGTTTGTTTTGTTTTGTTGTTTGTTTGTTTGTTTTTTCTTTTTTTCTTTTGTGCTTTTATCTTTTTTTTATTGATTTTTTGCTTTTAGAAATTAGAAACAGTGTCGTCGGTGGAAGTGAACCGTTTTGTCAGATACGAGAATTGTGTCTTGAATTCTATGAAGAGAATCGGAAAATAAGGAAGTCCACAATTATCAGAAAATGACGCTGGTTGGTTATTATCAGTCTTTAGAGAGGAACCCATAAAAGATTCGGCATCTCTCTCTCTCTCTCTTTCTCTCTCTCTCTCTATCTATCTATCTATCTATCTATCTCTATCTCTCTCTCTATATATATATATATATATCTGTCTATTCTTCTCTCCCCACCCACCTCTCTTCCTCCCTCTCTGCCTCTCTTCTTCTCTCTATCTCTCTCTATCTATCTCTCTTTATTTCTCTCACTCTCGTCTCCTTTTTCTACCCACTCCTCCACTTTTAACTATCCCTTCCCTTACTGCTTCTCTCTATTCCTATCCGTCTATCCCTCTCTCTACCCCCTCCCTAACCGCTCCTCTCCCCCCCTCTCTCTCTCTCTCTCTCTATTTCTATCTCTCTCTCCTTCTCCTTTTTCTACCCACTCCTCCACTTTTAACTCTCCCTTACTGCTTCTCTCTATTCCTCTCCCTCTCCCCCTCTCTCTACTTCCCTCCCTCCCTCTCCGCTCCTCTTCCTCTCTCTCTCTCTCTATTTCTCTCTCTCTCTCTCTCTCTCTCTCTCTCTCTCTCTCTCCTTCTCCTTTTCCTACCCACTCCTCCACTCATCCCCTCCAGCTCCGCTTCTCTCTCTATCTGTTTGTGTTTAGGGTTAGGGTTGGGGTTGGGGTTGGGGTTAGGGTTAGGGTTAGAGCCAGGAAAAGACATAATAAACGAATAAAAGAATCAAATCTATCTGGACCAGACAAGAAGCCAATATTTTTCCCTTACCCCCCCCCCCACACCTTATTAACCAAAAAAAAACCCGACACTGTCCATCTCCCCCGACCCCACTTCCAAAAAGCCCTTCAAAACAAAGCACCATTGTCTCGGTTCGCTGAACTCAGTTTATTAATATGTTAAGATTGTGACGATGGTGTGGAAGCCTTCTTTGATGAAGTAATAAACATAAAACCAAGTTCTGTAGAATCAATTGCTTTCTTTGTTCAATCCTTTATAATCCTTTGTCAATCACTGAACACAAAAATCTGTTGTATTTTTTTAAGACACGGTTTGTAAATAAATCGCTTGGATTACAATGTTCATTGCTATTCTTAAATACTGCAATTATTATTTGTATACTATCGGCCTAACTGATCGACATCATGGTATGGTAATAAAAAATAAAACAACAAAGTCTGAGTTGAGATTGTTTGTGTTTTACGGCATATCAACCAATTTAGGTCATTTAATGCCAAGAACAATCATTTTTGATAAATATTTTTTGTCCACACTTAGTTTTTTTTTAATAACACAGTATGCACTATTTAACCCGTAGCTGGAGGGAAAGTGGGTATTCATACCTTTTCCAAGGGTATTAATCTGGATATGAACACAAACGGAAGGACTGGGATTGTCTATCACTGAACACCAAAATCTGTTGTATTTTTTTAAGACACGGTTTGTAAATAAATCGCTTGAATTACAATGTTCGTTGCTATTCTTAAATACTGCAATTATTATTTGTATACTATCGGCATAACTGATCGACATCATGGTATGGTAATAAAAGAAATAAAATAACAAGGTTTGAGGTGAGATTGTTTGTGTTTTACGGTATATCAACCATTTTAGGTCATTTAATACCGAGAAAACCATTTTTGGTAAACGTTATTTTTTGTAGACACATATTTTTTTTAATAACATAGTATGCACTATTTAACTCGTGGCTGGAGGGAATGTGGGGATTCATACCTTTTCCAAGGGTATTAGTCAGAATATGAACGCAAATGGAACGACAGTTTGAGTTTTTGTTTTACGGCATATCAAACATTTTAGGGCAGGGAGGTTGGAGCAGTGGGAAAAACTTGGTCTTTGGCTACGTAGTACACGAGTTCAAATCCTAGTCGAAGCCATTGCATTTACTTTCAGCTGGCTCGGGCAGATGAGGCTCGTTAACTCGGGAGAGTAACTCATCTAGGTGAAGGGCAACACTGATTACAAAAGCCAAGAGATAATGAGCACATAAAAATGGCCTTATGCCGAACTTGGGTTGGTGCTCGACCAAGTAAATATCATAAAGTAGTAGCGTTCGTGTGTGTGTGTGCGTGTGTGTGTGTGTGTGTGTGTGTGTGTGTGCGTGTGTGTGTGTGTATTTGCGTGTGTACAACTCTCCTACAGCCCAAACCGGTGGACCAATCATAACCAAACTTGACATGATAATTGTCTATAACCGACGGATGGCGCGCATCATTTTTCAAGGTTATAGGTCACCAAGGTCATGGTCTATCAAGGTCACTGTATATTTATGTATACTCCCTGGTACAACCCAAACCAGTGGACCGATCATGACAAAACATGTCATAAAGATGGTCTCTAGACCACGAGTGCACACCCGATTCTGAACGCACCGGGCCATTTCGTGTTCCGGGTTATGAAAATCTCAGTGTTTGCCTTTAACTCGGCGTTTTTTAGGCATCTCTTATTCTTTGCAAAATGACAGTATTTAACGAAATTCGACCAAACTTCGGATCTACGTTTCCAACGCTACCCATTTTCGTATGACGATAATACTTTGAAAAAAAAAAAGAATATATATAGCGTTGTGACACCCCTTTTCAGCGTCTCTTTTTATTCCACTTTTTACATTTCTGGATTGTGTGGGACTAATTTGGTTCAAAATTCACACACAGACGCTTGGTGTTGTCAACATTGATTGGCAATTTTTTTTCTAAAGTCAATTTGAAGCCGATTTGGTGTGTGGATATTAAGTCAGGGTTCATTTTGCCAAAATACCCCATTTTTCAATTGATCGGCTATAAATTTTCTCTGTAATATCAGACGCTACCCCTAATTGTTCCAAAACGATCGTAGCCAACTTCAGAGATTTTGATCGGGACACGGCATGGTAAAACGCATTTTCCGATTTGGTCGATATTTCGACCTTTTTTCAGATTTTGCACCTTTTTCCCATTTTCGGCGTTTGTTTATAACAAATATCAATCAACTTTCAGGTATAGATTCTGTACACAACCTTATTCCTGGTCACAGTACAAGTTCATAAAAAAATCAGATTTTATACCTGCTTTTCATGGCGTATTATTATCCCGATTTTTCATTTTCTAGTACTTTTACTTCATAAAGAAGAGAAAAAGGGTAGTCATTTTCGATGTGCTGGGTTCGAATATGTATATTTGTATAATGAATGAATGACCTTGTTTTTTTTTATTTTTAGAATACAATTTCGGTAAAAATAATTTAACTTGTTATTGCTGATTAAGAGGTTATACAAGAACAACAAAACTCGTCTTTTGTACTGTTTAAAATATTAATATTGTTTGTAAATAAAATTTGGATAAATACGAGTTAAATCGTTATTGCTGGTTAAGAGGTTAAGAAAAGGCGAACGAACTCGTCTGTGTGAATTTTAAGATTTAATATTAGCTTCAAAGTACAGTGCGTTCCAAAAAGATAGGTTCACGTGTTTTATTATTGCAAAATCAACATATCTTTTAATCTAAAATATTTTTCAAATGTATATCAAAGAATATTTTTATTGTATTATTTTTAACCATTCATGTTCAAATTTACTCTTATTTTTGCCAATTTATCAAAATTTCATTAAAATTCCACAAAGATAGATTAACTTGTTTAAACATACCTATATGTGATATTTTACATAAATTTTATAATTTAAAACTAAAAATTGAAAATGGGAAGAAAAAAATCAATTAACTGACTATGTGAAAGGGGTAATAGATAGATTAAAATCATCTGATTTGTCAAATAGAACAATTGCAAAACATATCTATGTGTCTGCCAACGTCGCAAACATCTAATAGAAGAAAGAGGACAATTGAGGAAAGAAAAGACATCTCCTGTCAGGAAATGACTCCTTCTGACAGAGAAACGAGGACGATCCATCGTGACATCTCAAAAATAAGATAACTTTGATAGGATTAATAGATAAAACTAATCTTAAATGTTCGAAATCCACTGTATGGTGAATAGAAAAAAATCCCAAACATTGAATATACCCAAGGTCAGCTAGCACCTGCTCGTTAAATATTCGATTCAATTGGTCTGTTTCAAAGGTAACATGGACTTAGAAATGGAACCCTGTTTTCTTTTTGGAGTAGAAAAAGTGGACTCTCGGTGGCTGGACCAGATGGAAACAAATATTACTGGCACGATTTAAGGAAAGAAAAACGCTGGTTTAAAAACATCAGTCGTTTGAAAGATCGATCATGACATAGGGTGCTTTGAATTCAAACGTTAACACCCTTTTCGTTTTCCTAAATCGAAGAACTGATTCAAAATGTTAAGTTGAAATGCTAAATTGAAGTCCTTTGCAGAGTTTAACAGAATTAAGCATTTTTCAACAAGATAATACCCAAATACATGTTTCGAAATTATGTAAAAGTTTCTTATCTGAAAAAAACATCATCAGTTTGGATTAAAGTTCTTTGTTACCTGATTTGAAGACGATCGAAAATCTATGGAGAATCATGGTAATAGATGTGTATCAAAATTGGATTCGAGAGACTTGGGATAAGATTCCACAAGATTTTCTGTCAAACTGAGTGAAAGAATCCATGATCAATGTGTCAAACTGATCACAGCACAATGAAGAAAGATATACTATCAAATTCTGTCTTGTTTTGCATTTGAATTAAAATTATTCTTTTATTCTCTCAATAAATGATTTAATGTTTATTAATGAATAAGCTTCCATTTCATCAAATTATTACAATATGAACCTATATTTTTGAAACAGCTAAATTTTTATGAATTGACAAATATAAGATTAAATTAAAATAAAAATGATTAAGAATTATACAATCAGAAACATTCAGTAAAATACACCAATTACATTTTTTAATGTAAAAATTCCTTAATTCATTGATTCTATAGAAAAAATTAGGGTGAACCTATCTTTTTGAAACGCAATGTAGAATTTGGGTAAAGACAAGTTAAATCATGATTGCTAGATAAGAGATTAGTTAATTAAACCGACATTTTATTTATACTTATATAGCCTGTTAACTTTTTAGATCCTGAAAGGCCGATATATTGGCCTTGGTGACCTAGTGCAAAAGATGACACAGCCGATATTTCGGCACTCCAAGGTCTTTTAATAGAACGCCTCTGATTGGCTTATAGATAATTTTGTTTAGTCAGGGTCCAAAGGGTTAATTTTGTTTTAACTGCACGAAGAAAATTTAGTTCACCATTCATTATCGTAAATCAAAGATTATTGAAATCAAAAATTATTTACATCATTTATTTATTTTCACGGAACAAAAAATATCTTTAATGTCAATCATTTGTATAAGTAAATACACTGCGCCATTATCTCTCAAAGAGTTGCAACACTCAGTTACACTTAAAAAAATGCAGTTGCTGCTTTTAAGGATTTATATTCAATAAAGTTATACCGGCCCCAATAATAAGTGGCAGACTTTTCGAGACCATACTTCCGGTGCTGTTAGAAATGTTAAAAGAGACGATGGCACCTTCCGGTCCATTGCACATATCGGTGTTGCAAAGGGAAACGCAGACCAGACTCTGAGGAACTGCACACACTGTCACGTTGCTGTTGGCGTCCAATTTTTTCATAACTTGAAAACTGGCCGATTTAGAGTCGAAGGAGAAGGTTTTACCATCGCTACAACTGCGGACAATCTTCTGGGTTATCTCTGAGGATAATAAAAATATATAATAATAATACATGAACAAGAAAACTACAGAAATACCGATTATCATGGGGGCCCTAAAACCACCCCAAAAGACCTGGAGAATTGACTACAAGAAATCGGAATCAAAATAAAATTAAAATTCTTACAGATTACACTCATGAGGAGTACTGACATAACCAGGAAAGTATTGGACGATGAAAACTAAATCCAATAAAATGAAAAGAGAGCAAAGGAAATGCGAATGGGAGGAAAAAAGACTAAATGATCAAGGAGAGGAGCTTGTAGTCACTGGATGCTGAAGTGACGGAGAGAGCTTAATGTAACTCTGCATTTAGAGTGCATCACCAGGTGTTGGCAGAGTCTGGATTCTTCTGATGCCGGTTGTAAACGCTGGATACAATTGGGTAAAGACATGAGAAGTGACTCCATACAGTCTTTGGCAGAGAGGTATCACGGGAAGACTTTTTATCACTGACTCCAGCAAAAACCGCCGGTCCCGAGCGGCATGTAAATGTTGCGTGTGACAGGTGTGAGAACTTAATAATAATAATAATAATGATAATGATAATAATAATAATAATAATAATAATAATAATAATAATAATAAGAAGAAGAAGACTGAATGAAATAGGTATCACTGGTTCCGTGAAAGGGAGTGGAATGTGGTGGAGTTCTGAAGGAGGCTGTTATTGCTCAGATAACAGAGAAAACCACTCGGTAAGAATTACTTTCACTTTCGGCAGCCTTGGGAGGATGAGGCTTGTTAGCTTGGTGGAGTAAATCATCTAGGTGTAAGGACAAAACTGATTCCACAAATCATGATGAGGCCTTTCAACTGATGGAGAATAACTCATCCAGATGAAGGACAACACTGATTTCGAAACCTGGGTAAATGAAGCTTGTCAACTAAGGAGAGGGTTAGGGTTAGGGTTAGGGTTAGGGTTAGGGTTAGGGTTAGGGTTAGGGTTAGGGTTGTCAACTAAGGAGAGTAACTCTTCTAGATGAAGAACAACACTAATTACAAAACTCTGGGCAAGTAATGAGCACGCAAAACTGGCCTTGTGCCCAACTCAGTAAAGCGCATACAAAGCTACAACTAGATATACACAGCAGTATATGGTAACGACACAACTAGTTATACAAAAGCATTTGTAACTTTACAGAAACTCACCCATGAGAGGGGACCAGGCCAAGTAATTGCAAACATAAATGGAAAAACAAACCCGATAATGAACGAAACTGGTTCAACAGACCGTAAGTGAAGATTAGTGCAATAGAAAAGATAAAATAGATACGTAGACCTAGCCTGGGAAATGAATCTACGTGATATGAAGTTCACTATAGCAACAATAATCATTGGAGCTTTTGGAATAATCCCGAAAGACATGGAAAGAAGAGTGTAAGAAATCGAAATCAAATCAATCATGCAAACCATTGCACTTATAAAGACATCGGAGATTTCTGCAGTAGGTTGCGCTGAGAAAAGCGAAAGGCGAAATTAACATTAACATCTTCTGTGATTTTTTTTTTCATTTTAACTCGGTGGAAATTCATTGAGTGTTAGTAGACCGGGCACTCTACGAATAACTTGCGTGGCAAAGTGCGTTCAAAAAGTTACTGTGCCATTATAAAAGAAACCCCAAACATCGAGATCTTGGCGACAAAATTCTTTTGAGGCGATTTTTTTCGGGAAATTCCTGTTCAAGAAACAAGGTGACATGTTTGCAGCATTTGCTGTTGCACAAATTTTGCCGAAAATAACCGCTGGGTCGTTCTTCTTTACTGTACTTGTAGATGAAAGGAGCAATGAAATATGCACAGTCTCTTTCTGAACGCTCTGTTTATCTTTACATTCTTCCTTATCGGGAAAATTTCATTTAAAAATAAAAATAAAATGTTCTTAGCATGTCCGATTGTATAATCTTGATTAAAGTAAGATATAGGTAGTTTTCTTTTCGAATGTAGATGAAATATGTTAATTCAACTGGATAAGGATAGTAAGTGATGATCACCTTAGAGAAAGTCGGAAAAAATAACAATCTTTATATATATAAACACACACACACACACACACATATATATATATATATATTTACATATAAAATATTGAATATTTTTGCAATACGTTTATAGGCTTGTTTCGCCATTTACGGCTCATCAGGACAGCTACACAAATAGCAAGTCTTCCTTTAGTCATGATCGAATTATTATTAGCCCACCGTTCCAACCACTGGTCGACCCAACACAGACTCGGTCATTCTGCTATAGTCATTAAAGAATGCTTGTGAGTATGTGGGTCTGGGGAACAGTTTCTAGAAAACTATCTCACTAATCTTTGGTCTGGAGACTTTAGATTTGATATATAAGGTATTCGGACCTTTGGAACAAACTTGATTTGATTTTCAGTCGGAAAAATTAGATTGTTGCAGACCCGTAGCGTCTGCTGTGTTGGAGCTACGTTGGTCATTGGGGGTGTTAAAACAATTTCTGGTTTTAAAACAATCACGACAGAAAAAAATCTTGGAATTACAAAAAACACAGATAAAAATAAGCACGAAGAAGAATCAAAGCTACCCCCCGAGCAAGTCCGCGCAATATTACTGGTATAGAAAAAAAGAAAAAGTCTAGTTATTGATACAAACCATTCGTCTTCCAAATTTCTATAGCGCAAACTGGGTTTTGAAGAGTTCCATGATCCGAACAATTTAAGTAAAATTCTGAAAAAACTCCTTTTTTTAATTCTTTCACGTTAGTTTCACAATCGGACCCTTCTTTGTCACTTGCACAATGGAAGCAATGAAGACCAAATACTGAATAGGCTGAAAAAGTTAAAAAAAACAATTCATTAAAGATGAAATAATACAAACCATTTCAAATCCTTTTTAATAATATTATTTGTCTCTATTCCCATTAAAAATCAATTAAACTATGTGTACAAAAACTAACGTTTACCAAAAATGATTGTTCTCGGCATTAAATGACCTAAAATGGTTAATATGCCGTAAAACACAAACAAATCAATTATTTTACTACGTACACTGGAGTTTGATAAGATTTTTAAACTAATTCATTAAAAATTAAATAATACAAACCATTTCAAAATACTTTACACTTTGGATCTATTTTCTTAACAAATCAGTTACTTTACTAATAACATTGAAGTTTAAAAACAAATATGCTCGATATATCTAATCTATGTGGGTTGGAGGGACATTTTTTTATTAGATAAAAGTGGTCCTAAACTTGGAATATTATAAAAAGTAAAAAACAAACTTCTTTTAAAGAAACAAATTAGTTCAACTTGCAATAGACCCAATTAAAATCTTGTTTTAGCAGCAACATCAGTAACAGTAATCCCAGGCAAGTATTAGTGGTAATGATAATAATATTACTAATGACTAATGATAATGATGATGATGATTATAATGATAATAATAATAATATTAGTCCAAATTCACGCAGAGAGAAAGAGAGAGAGAGAGAGAGAGAGAGTGAGAGAGAGAGTGAGAGAGAGAGAAAGAGAGAGACAGAGAGAGAGGGAGAGAGAGAGAGACAGAGAGAGACAGAGAGAGAGAGAGAGTTACGTTCGTTCTGCAAAGAATTCTTGCAATAACTGGAGTTTTTGTTTTTGTGAAGAGCATTACATAATATATTTTAATCATTCTCCTTTCTGATTGGTCCATTTTTTTACACCACCAGGTATAAATGGAATCATTTGAATCTCAGCAAGCATACCCCATTAACATTAGACCAAAAATATTGTAATAATCTAAATATCAATTCAATTTTTAATGTGATAAACATATTAACTTTTTTCCAAATTATTGGAAAACCCCATATAAATGAATTACAGAATGATTAAAAAAAATTAAACACATATACCTACATGTGTACACAAACACACACACATTACCAGAGTGAAACAGAGCTGTTCGAATTTTCGGATTATATAAAAACCTGTTTTTAATTGTGTATTCTAGAATTCCAACTAAAATAGAAGTAGAAAGTATTATTGATTAATTTGATTTAACCCATTTATTCACACAATTAACTAATACAACTGCTTTCTCTTGGACCTTAAGTAATTTATGAATACTTTTTTTATAACTTTCAACAAGTACCGGTATGTGAGTATTAAACAAAAGTTTCCCAGCTGACAACATGCCTATTTGCGTACAACCCGTCGTCTGTATTGTTTTGTCATTGACCTTTGTAAGCTTATCAGGAAATCTGCTACTACTATAAGAGTGATCCTGTGTGTGAGAGAGATAATCTGTCTATCTGCCTGAAAAATGATCTCTACCAAACTACTTTGCTAGTTTGGGGTCTAGAGACTTGAAAGTTGATATATAAGGTATTCGGACTTGAGGAACAAATTAACTTATCAAAATATGAGATTTCTGTGTGGAACTCACTTCTTCATTCACTTGCATTAAGAAATACTTCCTAAACGACGTTCAGGATTCATCTGTTTTTAAACCAAGATTTGGATTAAATTCTTTTATGAACTTCTTTTTTCTTTTTTATACCCAGATTTAGATTAGCTTCCTTTTCTGCTTTTAAACCCGGATTTGGATTAGAATTTTCATCTGATTTTTATACCTAGATTTAGATTAGCATTTTCATCTGTTTTTTATGCTCCGATTTGAATTAGCTTCTTCATCTGTTTTAAAACCTAGATTTGGATTAGTTTCTTTTTCTATTTTTACCTCCAGATTTGGACTAACTCCTTCATTTGTTTAGATTAACTTATTCTTCTGTTTTACACCCGGATTTGGATTAATTTCTTCATCTCTTTTTGCACCTGGATTTGAATTAGCCCTTCTGTTTTTAGATTCATATTTTGAATTAATTTCTTCCTCTGTTATTACACCCAGATTTGTATTAGCTTCTTACTCTGTTTTTACATCCAAATTTCGATCAATTTCTTCCTCTGTTTTTACATCCAGATTTGAATTAGCTTCTTCCTATGTTTTTGTGTGTAACATTATATTTCAACATAGGCTCATATAACATCACTGGATTAGTAAGTGTTAAGTCTGTGGTCAATACCGAAAAAAAAAACATAGGGAATGACAGAAAATACGGAGTCTACTGAGGCCAGTCGGTAATATATACGAAAGTGACGTGCTCAGTTAGGCGGGGAGTAACAATGTTCGGCCCGTCGCAAAAGAACTAAAAAAATCTTGAAACGTCATCGTCTCTATTTGTTGTATCACGACACGCCACCCAAATCTTGTGGACAGCTGATAATTTGTAAATCTATTTTCTGAATCTTGTCCCCATGCTTATCATTGTTACATTCCAAACCCTTGAAATGGGAACTGATAATTTGTTAATCTATTTTCAGACGATTTTCCTTATCTTTATGATTGAAAAATCAGGAAAAATGTGAGTAGTGTCAAGAAACAAATCCTTGAATTTTTTTTTAAAGAACTATAACATACAGTTCAGACATCGTCTATTGGGGCCCAATAATGTTACGTTTACGCCAATATTTTGATTAGCTTCTCTATCTGTTTTTACATACAATTAAACTTAGCTTCTTCATTATATCAAGTGAATTGCAAGAGGGACCTATGTAAAAAATATTTATGGGATAAACATTTATTTAAGGAAAAACTAATAGGCTGTCTTGTCACCAGCAAAAACATCACTTTTAATGGCCTATAAAAGTGTGTGTGAGATTTTTTGAAAATAATGTGAATAGAATCATAAGGATTTTTTCCGAAACTTTTTCCAAGTGAAATTTAGTTTGATTAGTTAATTCGTTATTTCAGTTTTAATTTACAACTTGGATGTTGAAATTTTGTCTAGCTTTATACCAAAATCTGACGAATTACAATTCAGCTTTTTATTCACAATATTTACTACATCAATGATAGTTTTATTAAAGATTGTGTTGTTAAAAAATATTCTCACAAATGTGCAACATCTGCGTCAGAGAAAAAGGCATGATTTTCAGGCACTATTGGCATTTCTTTGCCTATTCCACTAGTACTTCCACACTTCTTGTGGATCACAGGATGAAAAATCTAGAGTAATAAATACGTTTGAGCCCACAACCTATAAGTGATGGGCAGTGGCGTAGAAACTGCTTTTTCCGCCCAGAGCGGTCGTAAGATTTGCCACCCTCTCTCTCTGGCTGTCAAAAATCCGGCAACCTTCAAAATTCAAAAAGCCCTCAAAATATTTCTCATTGGACTACAATCAAGGATCTAATTTTAGACTGCTAATGCCATTAGTCCAAGACTTCTGTCTCATTTCAAAACAAAAAAAGTATAATTCAAATTATTTAAAATGAATGTTAAATCAAATTAATTGGCACTTTTTTATTTTTATTTTTTTTTACCCCCTTAAAATGTTGCCCCGCCGGAATGCACCACCCGGGCGGACCGCCCCTCCAGCCCCCCGTTTGTTACGCCACTGGTGATAGGTGTGTAGCTTGTCTTTGTTCTTTTTATCAGTTAATGTATTTGTTCTGTATGACTTACTAACAACCATGTCACTATATCGCCATGTCACGCTCTCTTTTCTCTCACCGTCTATCTCTCCCTGTCTGTCTGTTTTTCTGTATGTCTGTCTGTCTGTCTATCTATCTATCTATTTATCTCAGTGATCAAATGTACTCCCATTGACAACTAAGAAAAAGACTTTGTAATGGATATTACAATAAGGAAAATAAAATGAAAAAAATAGGTCAATTCCTATTCATTTATACACCGTATATAGTATTTCCTTCTCCACACCTGCAACTGCACTGAAAACTGTCATGACACAGACACCGATCCATTTCTTGACCAATCCCAAATTTACTTTATTTTTCCTTTCCATAGTTGCACAAGCAGCAGACACGCAGAGAGAGTAATGGGGATTTTATCACTATGTCCAATGAAGGTTATTCCATTGCACAATAACATCTGGGATCCTGAAAAAAGAATAGCTACAAGCAGACAAGACACAACGAGACTCAAAGAAAAAGGAAAGAAGACCACTAGAAACAGGAATACAAAATTTATTGAAGGGAAGAATGGTAAAATAGGGCAGGGAAAAGGATAGTCAATATTATGTTCACCAATAGCAAATGAATCTGCCAAAATTGTCCCTTTGGTGAGTCTCGAAGGACTCCATTAACAAAGTTATAGTGAGAGTATAAAGGATAGAAAGTGTAGGAAATATAGGTGTAGTTAAGACTTACTGCGCCCATAAAACAAAAGGCTAAGATAGAAAGACACCAACACTAACATTCTCTTTTTAAGGTGTCAGAAGTTACCTTTCTTGTGCCGTTAAATCAAATGTTCTTTGTTCGACGAAATTTCAATCTTATCTTTTGGTTTTGCAATCCACGAAAATAATTCAAATCTTCTGCTACTATACTGTATTTTTTCTTTAGAAAATTTCTTGGGTCCTTTTAACTTCTGAATTCCAACACCGCACTGGTGTAAGTGTTCTTTAACAATACCAACTCCTGGCCTTAAAAAAAACTCTTTCTTCATCCGTGAAGAACACGTTGTAATTTTCCATTTACAACATAAATTGATTTTTTAAACAGTCTTTACTGACTAACTCTTGTCGTCTTCCTTGACGGACATCGACAGTAGAACGAAGCCAAACGGCTGTTTTCTCTTCCGACTTGCTTCTCATTGCTTTTAACTGCAACCTCAAAACTTAAAAATACTTAACTTCACAACTGGTTTTAAGTCTTGTTGGGACTAACTTTTCCGATTTTTATTGTCTTTTCTCTTGACGGAGAATAGCCTTTGATATTTTTTTTCACAGTCTTCCGTCCCACCTTGGATGAAGCTGTGTAAAGCTCGGCCTCAACCTGTTGTCTCCTTCCATTTAAATTTCGTCAAGACCTCGGCGACAGACAACTTTACCCATTGGTTGCAAGTTACTATCTGCTAAAAACTCAAACTTTCAACAAATTGGCGCGAACATAGGGTTTGACCAATAGAAATACACGATTTCAACACGTGGTGCAACAAGCAGAAGCACAAGATACACCAAGAGATGGGGAGAAAAGAATGGGAGGAAGAAGGACGAAAGACAGATGGCAGAAATAAAATTTCTACAAGAGAGGAAGAGAAAAGAATATTCACTTTTCCACGTCTCCTAAAATCCTGTAAACCCTTGTTCGTAGAAAACAATTATATGATGTATTTTTTGTATCATTCATTAATCTGTATATGTACTTCTTTGTGATTGTTTAATCCTTAATCAAACATTACAATGATAACTTCTCTTTCTCATTCACACAAGTTGAACATTTGGCGCCGTTTCTTTTGCTTGAGTCTGTGGCTTCACTCTAAGAGTGTAACAAAATGACTTCGGTGGCGATATACTACTATTAGTATAAAAGTGTATCTCTCTGACTGAGGAACAGTTAATACCAAAATACTTTGCTTATTTTTCGTCTAGAGACTTGAATTTGATATATGGGGTATTCAGACCAGTTAAACAAATTTGATTTCGTTTTAAGCCGGAAAAAAAGTTGCTATGGGGTCAAACTTGAAAAATGGGTTTTTTGCGGACTGATAGCGTCCGTCCGCTGTGTGGGGGCTACGTTGATCATTGGGGTGTTAATGTAACCGCAGTTTACTAAAATAATTTTCGGCTTTCAAAAAAGTATATCAGTTTTTTTTTCAAAGAAAAATCTTGGAATTACAAAAACACAAATCAAAAGAATCTGAAAAGGAGCATAAAATCAGCACCCTGAGCAAGGCTGGGTAATATTTCTTGTAAAAAATATAGAAAAGTAAATATAAGACCACCGCGGAGTATCAAGTGAATTTTCACACACCCAATTTGGCACCACATCACAACACTACCCCACCAATCGAGAAACTTTTTAAAAGTTGACGGGTTAAAAAATGCTGAAAAACGAGTTTAATAAACATACTACCGGTTTTAATATTTAGAATAATTAGATTAAATTCAATCAAATATTTCATTAGTAATTAATTCTCAGATTCTAATTAGAATCTTTTCTATTTATAATTTTGCCACGACATTTTGCATGTCACGCTTTTCTGGTTGGATAAAAAACGTTGCTCTTAGCAAAAGTAAAATGGAAACAAAGATGGTTTTATTTACATGCTACGTTTACATTCATTCGTTTAAATTTTATTCTACTATTTCTAGAACTTCTAAATACGAGAACATTTTGAAGTTTTTTAAATGAATTCTTTTTTATCCAATCATTTTTTTGAATTACATTTTTTTCTTTAATACAAACTTACTATGATTTCTTATTTTACTAAAATTTGCATGCCGTTATTTTTCTTTCACGGGATGCTAGTTGTAAGGTAATTTGTAAATTTTTATGATTTAAGCTTAAGGTTTGAGTCAAGTTCCTCTTCAATTCTAAAACATTTACTTCAATTAGTACTCTTGGAAAAATATGAATATCACTATTTGTACCAATAAAAAGTTAATCTACAATTATTACTCTTAAAGACTTTTCTAACAACGTTCATGAAAAGGAAGCCGGTATTAAATGACATTGGAAGTGAGATTAAGAAAGCATCTGAGTATGGAAAAACAAATAGCACAAATAATATGCAACAAACAAAAATAAATAGAATACCACAACGAATCATAAATGGAAGTTAACTAAAAACGTCACGTTCCAGAAATAGCGCCGCTTTTTGGGGATGTAAAAACGATATCAGCCAAAATAACACCACCCTACAAAAAGCGTAAAAGTAATATAAAAAGATCTGATGAAGGGCTAAGAGGTCAACCATATTACTCAATCCAAATAAATATTTCTGAAAACCATAGAGCTATTTTTCTCACTTAGGACAGTAATATATATATAAAAAAAATGTTTAAATGGGAAAAGAAAAAAATGCCTCTAGTGTGACATTTGACATGAGTGTTTGGTTTGTTTTTTGAATTGTGGTTTCTAAAATTTAAGATTTTTTATTAAAAATGTTTCTGAAACAAATAATTTCTACATGACATTTTTTTGTCAGTCCTCTTTCTTACGCACTAAGAATTTTTGAACTTTTTATTATTTTTTTTTGAGTTAGTAGAATATTAAATCATTGGGGACCGGAAAATAGCGATTTCCGTGGGCAGCCTCAGTGGCGTGGTCTCTCCTTGGTAAACGAATTTTAGTTATCGATTATACCATGTGAAAACAAATATTTCGATTAATTTAGATTTTGAATGGACACCAAACGAACTTTATTTTTTGATCGCAATCACGATGGAGATATCATAGTCATGCTTGCCGACTATAGATCTTTTTTTAGATTCTTTCCGACATCGCTCAGTTTTAACCGAAACTCACTAGGGACCATGTCCGAGGGCCCAGCAATGTAAAGGGGCTCGCCTGTCTGGCTGGCAGAAAAATTATGAAGGATGTCCTTGTTTTATACTTTAATACATGGCTTCTGACTCGGGTCACTCTGCTTTACCTACACATAAAGTGTGTTTATGCCAATATGCACAGATCACCTGCTGCAGAGCCTCTACATGTGGTATAACTGTAAAAATGATGGGAGGGGGGCATTGTATTTTCTGCCCGAGAACCCATATCACTCTCGTTCACGTTCCGACCCTGGAACTGACTGTTTTCATTAAATTAACAGTTTACACTATGTGATATATTTTGATAAAGAGAGGATTCAATGTTTGTTTGGTACGAAATTGGCAGGTAAATAACCCGGAAGCACCAAAGTTTCAAGAGACCAAAAATAAAAACTCTCTTTAACCCATAAATGTATCTTGTGTTTGCATCTATTCTCGCAGAGAAGCTTTTTCCCTGTCACCGTAAAAGTCAGGTGGACACAGAGAAATGTTGAGGTTTGAACTTTACGAAAAAGCAGAAAAGGGAATATTTGCAACAAAGGAATTAATGGTAAATTTATGCTACCAGCTGAATCTGTGTCGTTGTTGCCACTATCTCAACTAGTACTAATATAATGATTGTAAAATAATAATAGGTTAAAGATTCTTTGGAAATATTGTTTTAAATAAGTTATAAAATTAAGATAGGGCAAGTTTGTGTAATTCTGTAGTTTATTGCCATAATTTTCGGTAATCTTCGGAAATGCTCTTTTTATCAATCACCGATCTGCGATCGGGTAGGAAAATCGTTCTCTCTATTAGGAAGATTTTTAACACAATATATTTGTTTTGACGAATACCAAACATATTGAATATTGTAACAAAACGAATGAAACAAAATATGACTATTCTTTAAAAAATTTACAAAAAAAAAAAAAAATGAACAAGCAATAAAACAAGGAATTAATTTAAAAAAAAATGTTATATTTTTTCAATGAACTAAAAATGGTACATGGCAATAGACTAAATTTTGTTTTACTTTAACGTAAGTTTCTCCAAATAATTTAATAAAAAACGTCTTTAAAAAACGCCACAAAAAGCCCAGGAAAAAAATCCATAGACTACTTCAACTCTACAATACAGTGCGGGGACGAATGAAATGTTCGGACTAAAACTTTTGGATTGCATAAAGTCATTAGACCCCAGGACTAAAGCGATTTAAAATTGTTGGAAAACAAGAAAAAATTAGAAAAGAAAATATTATGAATAATAAGAAAATTTCTTTTTAGATAAACATGTTTAGACAACGACATTCTGCCTCAATATACCAAATCTAGTTTTGTGTCGTAAAATTCATTTTACAGTACAACGAAAAAAAATATATAAATAAAATAAACATGATAATAATAATAATAAATACAAAAAATAGAAAGAAAAAATGAATACCTGTAATTGGAATAAAAAAGAAAATTAAAAAATCCCGGACTGTTCTGTCCATAATTGGTTTGTTTAGGACAGTGATAATAATACTGCGTATTACTTGGAAGATCTCTAATAAATATATATATCTATATACTTATATACAAATATCCTGTTTATAATTCACATTCTCTTATACTGTCTTTATTTGCAGTAGTTGAACAATTACTGTTCACCTGTGAACAAATTTTTTTACCTGTAAAGCGTGAAGGACAAAAACAGGTTTCATTTTATAGTTTCATTTTCTTTTCTTGACATTTCAGACAGTAGGCAGTGCGCATCTAAAAAAAACAAAACTTCTGATTTCCCAGTTGTAGCTCATAAAATAAATGTTCCAAATGATTGGTTGAGACCTAAAAATCAGAAGACAAAGAAAATATATCTAAAAAAATCTTTCAATTTTGAATAGTGACTGTCATTTTTTAAGGAATATTTGAACAAAGTCATCAATACAGAAGATTTTAACCAGCATGGTTATCAATGTTAATAACAAAATCTTTATGTTTCTTTATATATATTTATATATATA
>JAYKTE010536020.1:0-18543 GCA_036873565.1 Xipholeptos notoides | reverse complement strand
TTTTCACTGGGATTTGAACTCGTGTACTACGTATCCAAAGACCAAGCTTTTCCCACTGCTCCAACCTCGCTGCCCTTGAATTGATTTTTATATAAGGGCATATTTATCTTTGTGGTTATTAATTGATGGAGATGATTTTTTGTTTTGAAACTAACATTTTTTAGTGATTGTTTACTAGAAGTGTCATTGCAGCATTAAATTCATGCCATGGATTGCCAAAATATTTATCTTATTTCCTCTATCTCTAGTCTCTTTTGGTAAGGAAGTTAGGAGATTGTCATCAGTTATTTGTCTGTTAGCACCTTTAAATGAAAAAAAAAAAGATAGATTTCAATGAAATTTTCGTTTTTGTAGGAAAGCCATGTCTTGTCCCAGAAAAGTAGCAATTACATTTTAGGTGTTGAAGTAGACTAAAATCTAGAAGCTGAACTTTTTTTCTTTTTAAATATTTGAAAACAAAAAACTGAAGAATTTGAAAAATTACATTTAAAAAGGAAATAACTCAGATTAGTTCTTTTTTAAAACTTAAAACCTAAATTTATGAATTTGCATGAGCAGAATTGACTAATAAAGAGATAGCACAAAAAATTTATTGTTTCAGATTCATGGAAGCTGGGAAGTTTACTTGGTACAGTGAATAGGCAGTCGTACTTCGGAATTGTAATACACAAGTTTGAATCCTAGTTGTTCTGTTTTACTTCACATTTTTGACAAATACCTTGGGAAAGGTATGAATCCCTACATTTATTCCAGCTATAGGTTAAATAGTGCATATTATGTTATTCAGAAATCTATGTGTGAACAAAAATTGTTTATAAAAAATGGTTGTTCTTGGCATTAAATAACCTAAAAAGGGTGATATGCCGTAAAATAAGACAAACAAACAGATTCCTGCAATAGCAATTTCTCAAATTTCTAACCTTCAAAGATGAGCATTGGCCAGATGCATATTAGATATTACATCTTTTATGAATTCAGAAAAGATTCAAAAGCATTGGAAGCAGCCAGAAACATTTGATGGGCCTACAAAAATAAGGGTCTCTATATTCAAGCTAGTAAAGGATGGTTTAAACAATTAAAATCAGGTAATTTTTCCCTTGATGACTCCCCGCAATCAGAAAGACAATCTTCTGTCAATCTTTAGGTTTTAAAGAATGTTGTTAAAAAAATCCTGGACAAACTGCTCAAGAATTGGTAAGCCACTTATCATGGAACCATCATAATAGAATTAAACAATTTTGGAAAATCTTAAAATATGGTCAATGTGACAAGATTTTTTATCCAAACTAATATTTTTATACTTTGTATTTCTGCTCCAGAAATGATTTGTAAAAAATAAATGAATAAATAACAGAACCTAATTTCTCAACACACTTAATTTACTAAATCAATTAATGATAATGTATATGGTAATAAATCAATTTATCCAATGGCATGGAATAATCTATAGCTGTCTCAAGGATTAGAAATACAAAAAACATGATAAGCCAAATTGATATTGAACTTATTCATAGAAATTTGATTTTCTCCTACAGAGCATGGACATCCTTGTGATATTTTTGGTCTTTTAAGGAGACTAGAAATAGGTCATAAGTGAACTTGGTGGAACGTATTCTATTTTATAAATAACACACTAATAGTACCATGTCCTCATTCTACTTTTAGCCAATTTTCTTTTCTTATTACTTCACAAACATAATAGAGAATTTGAATTATTAAAAACTAGCATATTCACTTGATTTTGCTGGGGGATATTACTTTGTCTGGGATAACTAGTTATTAACTAAACAAAATTAATGAATAGCAATGTTTTGCTGTTGTAAAGTAAGAATATATATGTGTGTGTGTGTCATCCCATTTCCTTCATGAAAGTTTTCAAAATTTCTTTGAAAATAATTATGAGCATAGTAATAACATGAAGCTCCATCTCAAAAGATTTTAAAAAAAAATAATTGACCAAAAAACTATTGTCAATCAATAGCTATATCAAAATCTACAAAACTTAATAAGTTGGACATGGTATAAATTGAAATCAAGAAAAATAATTTAAAAAATGAAAGATCAATGTAAATAACAAAACAAATAAAAATCATATTATTTTTTTTAAAGAAAACAAAGAGAATAATAAAATAAAAAAATAAAAAAATTACGGAATGAACAAAAACTAATTTATCACCATGGTATCTGTGAAATTCTTATATTTAACAATGTACCAAAATATTGATTTTATGGAGATGCAATTAGTTTCTGACTTAAGTTATTTCATGAGTTTTCGGGCAAGAGTGAGCAGAATTGAATTTTTGATTATTATTAAAAGCGGAGGCAGATTAGTGAATAAATCTGTATTATAGAAATATTAGTTTCTATTGAACTTATAAAACATAGAATAAATTAATACTTAATTTGAAAACCAAAATACTCAAAGCAATCATATTTCTAATGATTATTAGGAAGGAAGGGAGAATTGGTTCTTTTTTTTTCTGTAAATACACTTTACTATTATGATTTCAATGATAATTGAACAACATACAATGAAATCCCTCCACAGTAGGCTTTCTTTTTACAATGACGTATGGAATAAGTAACCCTGATTATATCTATAATTTGATTCTCTATCATGTAGAGGAAATATTATTTAATTACTTTTATGTAAAGCAGATTTAACTTTTGGCTAATTTAACACAGAAAAAGTTTTCCCCACTTTCTGTGCTAAATTCTATTGAAAAGCCATATTTTTGTATTCATAATATTAACTTGCCTTAAGGCCCAAATGAGCCTCATCATCACCACAAATCATCATAATAAGTAATCCAAGTCAATACTATTCTTTATGCTTGAGCCAGCCAAATTAGAGTCATAAATCTTGATAGTTAAGTTACTGATAAAAGGCTTTCTCGCAGCAGGAAATTAACAGCATATCAAAAATGGTGATCAATTCTGAATAGCTTAGTCTTGTAAAAGAATTATTTCCCTGAAATAATAAATGGATTGCATGTAAAATCAGATGAAGAATAATAAAGAACATAGTTTTAAACATTGCTTGTTTCTCTTCAGCAATTTCAGAGCTACAGGAAATATAGTGTTCAGCAGTGGCATAGCAATGTGGGGGTAGAGGGGGCGGTCCGCCCCGGGCGGCACGTTCCAGGGAGTGGCATTTTTAAGGGGTAAAAATAGAAAATAGAAAAAGTACTGTAATAAGATGAAAGTCTAGGAATAATAGCAACGGTCTAAAATTAGACCCTTGATTGTAGTTCCATGAAAATAAATATTTTGAGGGCTTTTTGGAATGTTGAAGGTTAACAGGTTATCAACGGCCATTTGGTGGGAGGGGAGTCAGAAAATTTTACGATCACCCTGCGCAGCAAAATCAGATGCTATGCCACTGGTGTTCAGACTATTGTCCTCATCCGTATCATTGTTACCATCATATTATTTCAGCTAATGAATAGTTTGAATTACATGTAAAATCAGATGAAGAATAATTGGGAACATAAAACTAGTTTAAAAATTGCTCAAGGATTCCGAAAAACAATAAAATTTGTTAAAATCAAATTTTTCAAATGTGGAATAATTAGATAAATAAACATTAGCTAAATATATGAATGAATGTCTAATTTATTTTCATTGAATTTCTAAAGGAGGTAAACTGTGAAAAAATATTTTTTTATTTTTATAATACAATTAGTAAACAACATTTTAGCGGCAAAATGTTTGATGGTTTATTTATTAACTCTTTGTTGTATTTTGTTGTATTTTGTTAAAGCCATTCATATGCAACCTTTATTGATTCGAGACTTCATCTTTAATAAAATTTTCTTGCCAAACTGAGTCATCTCCCCTTGCTATTGCCAAAACCGACATTGAGAAACATTTTTGAAAATGCACACAGAAATCTTTTAGATATACAATAACTGTCAATTTTAAGATGACTCTTCTCTTTCATAAAGGCTAAAAAATAATTAGATAAATCATATATGTATATATGTAAGTGACCTTGTGTGTCTGTGTCTATCTCAGGAATACTCTCTATTGAACTACTTTGCTAATTTTTAGTCAACAGACATAAATTTGATATATATGGTATTAAGACCTGTGGAAAAAATGAGATTTAATTTTGAGCCATTTAAATAGCTTTTAAGTGGTCAAACTTGGAGAATTAGATTGTTTCGTACCTGTAGCATCCACTGGATGTGTGTGTAACATTGGTCATTGGTGTGGTAATATAATTGCAGTTTACTAAAACAGTTTTTAGCTTTCAAAAATTATGTCAGTTTTCTTAGAAAGAAAAAAATCATGAAGTTACAGAATAAGCAGATTGAAATAAGTAGCATCAAAGCAAACCCTGAGTAAGGAAAAGCATTATTGCTAGTATTTATACATACATACATACATATCTATATATATATATCTATAGGTATATACATATATATATAAAAATATTAAAATATATATCCTAAGATATATATATATGTATATATATATTTATATGTATGATATATATATATATATATATATATCTCACACATTTACACATGCACATATATGCATATTCATAGAATTAAAAATAATTGTGAAACAAAATATCATAAAAAAGTAATAAAATTATTTTTCACTTCTTTTACTGTTCTAAAATTTTTTCTCTTAATAAATTTACATTATGAAAACAGTTGCAACAATGAAGAAATTTGAGTATTGGCGAAAAGAAAACTTTTAAGGAATTCTAATAAGATTTTTTCAATATTTTGGCATTGGTTCAAAATTGTGTTACTGGTGCTAATTGCAAAAAATTTGTTTTCTCTTTTTCTTAAAAATCAACTTGATAATTTTTCTTAATCATGAAACAAATATTGCCAACAAAAGTTTTCAAAAACAGTGGTACAAATCCATTGCTTTGTACAATATTTACTTATTTGATCTTTGTTGGGTGGAAATTTTATTATTATTTTTATGTTTTCAGATAGTATTTGAATTAATAGATATGAAACTTATAAAACACAAATTGCAGAACTTAAAAAAATAATTTTTATGACTATTGAATTTTGAGGCCATTTTCCTCATCTTTATTATTATTATAATGTTTTCATATAATAGAGGTTGCCCTGTACTCACATGATGTGAGGCATTCTCCTAGTTAAGAAGGGTCACTTAGTGAGGCCAGTCATATTTTCTGATTGCTATAGTTTTTACTTGTATAATATAACTGCTAAAGGAATACTATACTATGGTTTAATATTGAAAAATATGAATGTTAAATTGTCATAAAAAGTATATAGAGGTGTCGTAGTCTAGGCGGTAGAAGCTTTGCTTTGCAAAGTTTGGAACATTGGTTCAAAGCCAACTTAGGATTTAAAAATAACAACATTACATGTCACTGATGAGATCCAAAGAGATCAAAACAGCTAGCATTATGTAAATCATATAAACTAGTATTATGATACATGGTGTAGCAATCTTATATTGAATTTATCTTCAAGATAAATGAAATAAATAATAGCAGGAATTGTATTATATATAAATATTAGGAGGCATTACTTTTGGAACAATGCTCATATATTCATGGTTTATGATTAAATATGAGGTACAGTCAGTTCTAATAAAATCGTACAGATCACAAATGTGGATTCGACTTTGGAATCGTAGCACATAAGTTTGAATCCTAGTCCTTCTGTTTGCATTCATATTCAGACTTGGGAAAGGTATGAATCTCCACTTTCCCTTCTGTTATGAGTTAAATAGTGCATACTGTGTTATTCAAAAAACTAAGTGTGGAAAAAAAATAACGTTTAGCAAAAATGATTGTTCTCGGCATTAGATAACCTAAGATGGTTGATATGCCGTAAAACACAAACAAACTCAAACTCAAACAAATGTGGAAATATCAACTTGGCATTAAAGTGTATCTTTATAAAAAAAATCTTTAAAAATGTAAATTAGGATTGATTTTATTTTGAATTCTTTTTACAATGCATTAATCATCATGAAACATGATTCTGAGAAAAAGAATAAAAAAAGGATCAAAAATGCTATGAAAAATGTTATGATGAGAATAAAAAAGAAAGAAAGTAATGAAGAAAGAAAGGAAAAGTAATAAAATAAGTCAAAAAGTAAAAAGTAAAAAGTAATATATATATAGACATATCAAATTGACTGATGTGTGATTCTATGTGTGATATATATATATATATATATATATATATACATATATGAATGTATATATATCACATATTGACTGATGTGTGATTCTACTTCACTTGACCTGGTTCATTAACTTGAAAACTGACTAAATTAGTAAAAAAAAGTGCATAAAATTCAAAAGAAAATGAAATAACCACTACCACCCAGCTATAAATTGGCAAAGGCTTAGAAGAATATAAGACAAAAAAAAATACTAAAGAGGAAGAAAAGCAAGAAGAAAATAGTAAGTCTTCTTTCTTTATTTCTTTTACCACCAGCAATAGAACTACTTCTTTAATAAAGAGCATAAAAAGTATGATAAAACAAACCCCAAATTGACTTATCTCAAACCTTATCATTCAGCCTAGAAGTCTCTGTATCCAATTGCAATTAACTTTTTTTTCTTTAAGTTTTTTATACTAGTCAAATTACATTGAAGTCAAAAGCCCTTTGCTTCTTGTTCAAAAGAAGTTCCTTTTCAATAATTTTCATTCTCATTCACTATGTGTACGAGTATGTGTGTATATGCATCTATGAAAGCAGAAATGAAATTAATAATAATACTGAAGTTCAAAATGATAAGTTCTGTGATTATATTAGCAGTGGCAAAAACTCTCAAAAAAGTTTAAAAAACTAAATAGGATTCCAACCTAATTATATAAAAGTATGATTCTATCATTTCCGATGTCTCTCTTCCATCTCTTTCTGCCTGTCCGTGTCTGTCTTTCCTTGTTCTTACACATTCTTTAATAAAAATAGTGTAAAAGTTTTGGAAGACTCTTGACAATTTCTTTTTGATTTGTGTTAATTCATTACATTATTACAGTGTGCTCATAAAGTCACTATGGATTTTTGACAGCTTTATTTTAAGTACACAGCATTGCAGCAATCTTTTCAAATGCAAATTTCTATGAAATTAAACAATGGTATCTATTCAGTCTTTTCAAATGCAAATTGCTACAAAATTCAACAATGAGATCTCTTCAGTCTTTTCAAATGCAAATTTCTATGAAATTAAACAATGAAATCTATTTAGTCTTTTCAAATGCAAATTTCTATGAAATTTCACAATGAAATCTATTCAGTCTTTTCAAGTGCAAATTTCTATTTAATTAAACAATGAAAGCTATTCAGTCTTTTCAAATGCAAATTTCTATGAAATTCCACAATGAAATCTATTCAGTCTTTTCAAATGCAAATTTCTATGAAATTAAACAATAAAATCCATCAAGTCTTTTTAAATGTACATTTCTAACAAACAACAGGAAGGGAGCAGGTTGGCCCCATGATTTGAATAAAGGGTTAAGTTCGAAATTCTGTGATTCCAGATTACAACAAGAAGGTTCCAGAGTTTAATCCCCTGAAGACAGCTGAAGGGTTCATCGTCCGAAATGTCATGAAGTTAACAGTGACAAAGATGAGGACAGCAGTCTGAAAAATAGTTGTATACATAACAAACAGTTAAAAAAACTATCAATCTTATCTATATATCTATAAAAATGAGATTGTCCTTCTATACCAAACCACTCTGCCACTTTTTGATTTAGTGACCTGAGATTTATTATATGGAGTATTCAGACATGTAAAGCAATTTCTATTTAGTTTTTTGTTGAAATTTTAGCTGCTAAGGAGTTCAACTTGAAAAAATGGACTGTTGGAATCTCTACCAAACTATTCTGCTATTTTGGGGTTGAGAGACCTGAAATTTGATATACAGTGTATTTAGACCTGTGAAACAAATTAGATAATTGCTAAGAGGTTAAACTTGAAATGCACATAATACTGGCCTTATACCTAACTTAGGTGCTTGACCAAGTATATATCATACCAAGTGTAGATGGTTTGGTAGATTTGATCAACTTGTTTTTAGGTACAATATTGATGTTGGTCTGCAGCAATGTTGGTAGCACACCATGTTAAAATAGTTCATTGCCATTAACTGAATCCTGGTCTTTTGCTTCCAGTAGTTTTGGAGTTATGCGTTATGTGTTTGTGTTATGCTCAAATTAACAATTGAACACAATAATCTAATGGTTTTATGCTTCACTAATTGAATACTTATTCTCATAAATTTTTTAACAAAAAAATTGTTTTCTATTTTCTGTGTTTGATTAATGATTAAAACTAGCATTTAAAGACTGTTTCCTATGAGCAAATTTCCATTAGCAAAATTCCATTTTTTTCCATAATATTTTAACCAGAAGAAAAATTGCCACAATAAAAATACAACAAACATTCAAGCAGACAGTGAGGAGCATAAACATGACCTATGTCTAACCCCAGCAAATTTAGGATGCTACAAAAGAGGGCATTGTGTGAAAAGCAAGAAAAGAAAAGTAATCACTGTAAAGTCATGCAGTGTCAGAACAGGTCAACAGCTAAAAAGCTAAAAGAGCTCCAATCTAATTGGGAATTATGCATTTGAAACCTGACAAGTTGACATAAGTTATTACCTCCTGTCTCATGTATTTTAGGGGTTCACTATTTTGTCGCAAAAAATTTAGTTTTTTTTTTTTAGTTTTTTTCCCCATTTTTTTTTCATTTTTTTCCCTATTTTATGGGGTTTTTTTTGTTAATACCAATGGCTTTGATGATTGAGAACAAAGCTATGAAAGGCAGTGATTCTCTGAATTAAATATTTTTTTGTTGTGTCTTTGATTAGTTAGCACTGCTGGAAAAATAAAAAGGGCCATTCCTTAATTTTGATTTAATGATAAATGACAGCAAGCACTAAGAGTTCAGCTTCTCGATAAATTTTTAAATAAAAGATTACATCACTTTATGTGAATATTTTCTCTTGATAATCCCGAATTTGGTCATTTTTAGTTGATCTTTCTCATTGCAACATATAACTATATCTATATCTATTGCTATAATCTATTCATTAATACCCTAGTATCTTTGGTAGATGTAAAGAAAACATGCCATGCTCTACTTCAAAGTTAAAAGCATCAGATTAATATTCTTTATGTGGTGGTGTGAATTAGTTCAAATTGGGAAATGCCAATGTAGTCAGATAGAGGAAAACAAGACATGAAATGAAATGAGAGAGAAAAAGATGAAAGGAAAGACAGAAAGAAACTTAGATATGGAAGGGAGAGGGTGGGAAACAGGGTGAAAAAGAAATTTATATCAAGAGAGTGGGGAACATACCATCACTTTAAACAGGAATATAATTATTCTATGCTATTATCAACAATTAAAAAGCATTCATTGGTTAAAAATGAGAATCATCCATTATTCCCCAAAAGTTTATTCCTGCTTCACCTATTTAAAAATGGATAAGCTCTCTCTCTCTCATTTACAGAAATTCATATACCATATACTAAGGCATAAAAGTATAATAAAATAATTATATTAGAAAAAAATTTTAGTTGTTTATTCCCACATCACTGTAGAAGTCAGCTAGACAAAGATTAAGCTGGGCGTCAGTTGTATGTTGAAGTCAAAGAAGAAGAAACCCCACATACACTAAATGACAATGGTACATATATAGGGTAAGTGTCAAAAAACAAAATAAAAGATCTTCAGAATTGTAACATAAACTACTGGTATTTATAGACTGTTTACATTACTTTATACACTCCAAAACCCACCTCCAACTGTTCCCTACCCAGCTGAAAATGTCAGCCACAGAGTGATGGTCTTGAAATGGGCCAAGCTATAGAACATATATAATAGCCATTGTTTGGTCATATAGTGTATTAACAATATCATTTTTTT
The DNA here is from genome assembly GCA_036873565.1 of Xipholeptos notoides. Classification (NCBI taxonomy): domain Eukaryota; kingdom Metazoa; phylum Mollusca; class Cephalopoda; family Idiosepiidae; genus Xipholeptos; species Xipholeptos notoides. The sequence goes on along the minus strand of JAYKTE010536020.1, from coordinate 8,646 downwards.
TTTGCAAGTTTGAACACTATTCTCTGTCCACATCAAATATATGTTCTGTTGCCAACTAACTTTTGAGCAATTGTTTTCTTCACCATCCCATCTATGCCTATAGTCTGTTAGTCTGTCTATCTCCTTCACTCTCTCTTTTCTCTCTCTTTCTCTTCCTCTCTTTCTATTTCTACCTAACTATCCACAAAAATACAAGAATAATAAATAAGTGGTAATGGCTCAATCTATGGAGTTATAATACATAAGTTAAAATCCTGGTTGATTAGTTATGTTTATTCTTTTTAAGTATCACTGTATTAAAAGGCATGAATTGGCACTCTTTTTTCTTTTAGATTTTATCTAAATAATAAAACAATAGCTCTTCAAAAACTTTCTTAAAAAACAGAATGACTACAAAAATATACATGTATTTTCAGTATAAAACGATACGTAAGGTTTGATATACCATACAATCTAACAGCCTAGATAAATTAATAAAGTGATCTGTGAATATAAATTGGAAATTTATGTTTGATAGGAAGCCAATGTTCATAAATTTTTGCAAGTTTTGACATAAAGTGATAATAAATCATTTATTCTTCTGATTTCAAACGAGGCATGGTACTTTGTAAAAATAATATGTACATACACACAAACACACATAAGTATATGTGTGCAGGGACGTACTGAGAGTGTTATGGGCTCTTGGGCAGAAAATACAATGAGGCCCTCAGTCCCATTTTCTACAGTTAAAAGTCATATGTAGAGGCTATGCAGGTGATCTATGCATATTGGCTTAACTATGTCTGGTAGTCAGCTATGGCCATTAGACAAACATTATGATGTGCAAACAAAGTGGAGTGACTTGAGTCAGAATGCATGTATTAGATTTTATGACAACGACATTCTTGTTAGTTTTAATGGTAGCTAGTACGGGGCTCTTTGCAGTACAAGGCTCTCAGGCATGATCCTATTAACCGATGGCTTAGTTCACCCCTGTATGTATGTATGTATGTATGTGTGTGTGTGTGTGTGTATATGTATGCAGAGTGTTCAGAAAGTCACAATGCACCATACATTATTGAATGTATTTAAAAATTATCAGCGCTACAATGTATATGTATATATATGTGTGTGTGTGCACTTACACACATATACATACATATACATTGCAGTGTGTTCAGAAAGTCACCCTGCATTTTTCAATTTCTAATGTATTTAAAAATAAAAAGCATTGCAGCAGTATTTTCATACATCTATTTCTATGCAATTAAACACCGAAGTCTATTTTATAAATTAAAATAGAGTCCAATGAATTTTCCCAATGAATTGACTCTTCAAAACATTTTGTTGAATTTTAGAAGGCAGGACCCGATTCCTTTTTTTTCACAGTATAGGTACACTATAACCTTTTGAACATGCTATGTTTTCTTTCAAAGCATTTATTTATGCATTAGGGTATTTTATTCACTGAAATATTCTTTGTTCTTTTTAGTTTTTGAATAATTGAGCTAAACTCAAGAAAATTTTAAATAAATTAGTTCTGCCAAATTTGTTAGCAATTAGACACAGCTGTGGTTACCCATTTTAAATTAATCAACTAATTTTCCTCTAAGTTTTTCTTTATTTAGGATATCTTAATTATTCATTGAAGTGAACACCTATTTCTTTGCAAAACAAAAAGGTTGGGATACAATTTTGAAACTATGTAACATTATGGCCTTTTTTTTTGGAGGGAAAATTGGGCAGATGAGAAAATTTGAAGGTCTTTACTTACAGTGAAATGTTCAGTTTTCTGCCCCTTACAAAGTTGAATGAGAGGTTGGAAGATGAATGGAACAACGACACAGAGGAATGAAGTTTACATATGTGTATTTAGTTGTTACTTACTCAAGCCATTGTCCTCTCACTGCTGAAATCCAACCACTCACCCCTTATATGTCACTGGAAACCCACAATGTTTGCCCAGAGCTGCTCTCAGCAAATCTCAACACTACTAACAGTGAGTGACAATATTATGTTCACCAGTAGGGTCAATAATATTGTTACAACTATACACATTTAAGTTTAGTACAATATTTTGTGGAAATACACAGTGTTTAACAACTCATGTAATTCATTTAATAAAAAAATATTCCTATATTTCTACCAGATAAAACTACTTGGTAGTCCTTAGAAATGTTTGTGTAGTTTCTGACTGTTTGTTGTTTATGGCATATCAACCTTGTAGTTTCTGTTGGTGTGACACAATTGTCCATGCTTCCAAACCAACCAGCAAGTGAAGTACTAAATAAAAGCTGTGGAAAGTCCAGACTATGTTCCTACCAAGGTTGGGATGTTTTAAGATTGAGGATTTTTATGCCCTTTTGGAAATTAATTTAAGCTCAGTTCTTAAAAAGTAATGCCACCTTAGCTGATGGTTAGTCACTTGGAGTAACCTGATCTGAAGGATAATGTAAGTTGTAATGTTATCTCTTGCATTGGCAAAACAGCCTTGGCAAATCAGGTAACAAATCAGAATGAAATGACCAGATTATATTTCTACAGGAGATCAGTTTGAGGATCTTTTTAATTGGAGATTATAGAATTTTTGAAACTCTTTTTAACTGTAATTTATTTTCAGTTTCTGATTAGTAATACCAAATGAATTGATGCTTAGTCACTACACTTAACTCAACCTAATGTATATTATAGGTTTTATTGTTCTCCCTAACCTGCTAGGCCGGCTAACCTTAGCTACTATGTGTTTGTAACAAAGCCAATTATTTATGACAAATTGAAAATAAAAAATCAATTTATAGTGGTTTTGTTTTTATTTTCTATATTGTGATTTTGAATTGAGCTGTAGTATACCAATAGTAAAAAATATAAAGATGAGGACAACAGTCGGAAAAGTATACGTACAAATTATTAAGCCTCATATTATTATTGTGAAAGCAACAATAATAAGGATGAGGACAATAGTCTGAAAAATAAATGTACAAATTATCAATTTATATCTCAAGGATTGTGGAAGTAAAACAATGTTAAGGATGAGGACAACAGTCCGAAAAAAGGGTGTACAAATTTTCAAGACTTATCTAAAAAATCCTGAATTAGCTGTATTTATATAAATATTTAATGTGTGCACCTGAAGCTGATTGCATATAACTTTCTCGCATTCAATTTTGGTATTTCATGTTATAATACTGATTATATCTTCAGAGGGCTTTCTTAAGAGCATAGTTAAGATGGTAAAGGATTTTTCCTCAGGGTAATAAGATTACCTTTATCAGTTTAACAATCGCTTTTGAAGAAATATTTAATGATACTTCAAGTAAACCCATTTCTGCTTTATGTTAGGAGAGTGGAAGTTTCAATCCTCTGAATATTCATATTCCCTAAATGTTTATGACTTAACACATTTTCAGCCATACATATTTGATTCCATGGGCAAGTTTTGTGCATTACGTATTTGCTAAGTTAGTTAGCTGATCTCTGATTATTATTCATTACATCAAAAAAGCTAAAAACAGTTTCTAGCAAAAGAGCAAAATAGAATTATAAAGTAGGGTTCTGAATTAATGATCAGACTTTAAAATGACACTCAGGTACAAAATTAGAATCAAGTTTTACAGCCATGACATCTAGAATTTTAAAAGAGAGAAATAAATAGGAAAAAAATCACCACTAGCACTCCATTCAATAACAGAATGTTGTAGATGAGTTAGGCATATATCAAAACATAGGGTGGACCATAGTAATAACAAGGACACATGTACTAGTAGTAGTATTATTAACAGCAAGGAGAACTGTCAAGACAAGATTCATTTCTTCTACTCATTACTCTCACTAGTCTCTACTTAAACACACATTAATTGTGCATAGTTTGTTGCCTAGTTCACCTTATATCAGAATTCCAAAATGTATTTTTATTTTTCAAGCAAAATATTCTAAAAAAATAAGCCCAAATAACAAAACTATAAATAATAAAATAGCATAAGCTGAGAAATAATAAAACAATAACAAATTCGAAAGATTGAAAAAAATCAAAAAATGATTTCAGAAAATTCTTGAGTCAAGACTGGACAGCTTGTACATCAATTATTCTGACCATTCTTCTCATCTTTATTGTTGCATTCACAATCCTTGAAATGCAGCTTAATAATTTGTAGATCTATTTTTTTTACTCTTGTCCTTACCTTTTTCATTGTTACCTTCACAATCCTTGAGATGAGGGTTGATAACTGGTACATCTATTATTCAAACTATTTTTTTCCTCATTGTTACCTTCATAACATCTTGGTCGAATGACCTTTTGCTCTTCTTTAGGTGATTGAGCTTTTCTATCCATAGTAACTATTACTGGTGTTTTATCAGCCATCAATTATCGTGTTTTTAATTTTCAATAGAAGGTCAGCTAAAATGTATTCAACATGCCTGAGTTCTAGAATATGTGAAGTCACAGAGCAGAGCATATTAGAGTTCTTAATTAGAATAAAATGTGTTAAACTGCAAAGTATGTTAAAGTTCTAAAATGTGTGGAATCACAAAGCATGCTACAGCTCTAAAATGATTGACAGCACAGAAAATATCAATGCCCAGCTTTAGTCCTGACTATGGACAGGAAAACTTTATCACCTGAAGAAGGTCAAAAGGTTAATCTGATGAAACATTGTGAAGGTAACAATGATAAAGATGAGGACAATAGTCTGAATAATAGATGCACAAATCAAGAACTGAGTGACACTGTTCTTTATTTCTGAATCTTATATTGGAAAATTGTCTTTTTATAACATAATACTTGACTCATATTAAGGATCAAAGGTTTTTGTTGTTTTTCAGAATCCTTGAGATGTGTTTTGATAATTTGTATATTTATTATCTTAGATGGAACCTTCTCTGTGTGTCAGTGTATGTGTGTGTGTGTGTCTGTTTGGTTGGGCCAATTTTCTTGAAAATTCACACATTTCTACTTTATGTGTCTGGGAGTGTTCTTAGATAGGAGATTTTTGAATCAGCCTGATAAGTAGCAAAAATTCATAATAAAAAAATCAGCTTCTAGAAGGAAGAGTACATCTATAATTAAGACTAAAAGTTGTTAGAGCATTTGTTTCACATGGCATAGTCTGCAGGTTCAAATCTCACTTAGGGTTTGGAATGGTAACAACATTGCATGTGATTAATAAGATACAAAAGATCAAAACTGCAGTTAAAAGTTATGCAAACTTATACTTTGATTTAAATATATATATATATATATTGGGCCATGCCTAAAATTTTCTGAGTTTCATGGCCATCACTGGGCTATGCCATTAGTAGGGACTATAGTCCTTATTCAAAGGTTGTTAGGTATAAATGAATACATTGGACCATATTGGATTTAGATTCATGAATAAAGATTTCAAAGACCCAACTGAGACAATTACACACCAAACTTCACTGCATATTCCTATAGATTTGACCAAGACTATTCAAATATTCTAAATACATGAATGTTATTGGGAAAACGATTCATCTAATTTTCCCAGGATTTTGTTCTATTTGTAAATAGTATTCATCATCATTAAAAGTTGGAGAAAAACAAATGAGTGAGCGTAGGGACAAATCATTTTCTCATCATTCCTTTTCATCTGAGGTGAAAGTTAGAAGAATTTGTTAATGATGGAGTCAAATTTGATGAAGCTCCAATTTATGCACACACACACTGAAGGAATTGGGCAGGCATTCCCTTCATCTAACCTCGGACATTACACGTTTATTTTGTTTTAAATAACAGTGAAATTGGATTTTTTTGGAATGCTTTGAATGAGCCTTCATAATCTACGTATAAATCTTTTGCAGGTTGTCATCCTCATCTTCATAGTTGTTGTTTATCCTGGTCATGAACTAAATATAGGAGGTAAAATAAGGATTTTTTATTTGTATTAAATATATTTGTATTTCATTTCTTTGTTAATCCTGCAGTAAAATAAGTGGTATTGTTTAAATACAATTATATTGAACTCTTGGTCTATTTGAACATCCAGAAAATTTATCTACGTATTTAATAACATGGTTCTCTTCCATGACACTGCAGCCATTGGTTCAACATGTGTCACTGATGAGATTCAATAAGATTAAAACAGCTGTCTAGCACTATGTTAAACGTTATGCAAGATTTGAATTTGAATTGAATCATATTATAATTTGATTTCAATATACATATATTTTTTTACCATATCAAAAATTTTCAGAAATGTGCAGGTAACGCCTGGCTATTTTGCCAGTAGTAAATAGTTTTTAAGATAAATGTCTGATGCCATAAAAGGAATCATTAGAAAAAGAAAAAAAAGAAACTTTTGAATATAAAAAATCTACTGTCTATAATCTCATCCTTGGTGAAAGAATAAAAAAAAAGATATCCAAACATAATTCAGTAAGACTAGGACAAAATGTTGTCAAAAATCTTTCTCTGACAAATAAGTTAAGAAAATTTGCAGTTTGATTTTCTTCTTTCGTTCCTTCATTGTCAGAAATTCAAACTTTTTAACTTTTTTATTTATATTTTTTTGGCTTTGTTTTTTTTTTGGCTTTGTTTTCAAGTTTTTAGTTGGAAGAATATCTAGAATCAGTATATCTGGTGCCAAGATGGCTGCCCTAGAATAACCATTGATTAGAATTTCTAGAAATTTTTTAATTACCGACAAGCTAAAATCACTTATAAAAAACAATGGACCAAAAAATATTACTATAAAAAACAGATACATGAATCAACTGATTGAAAAATAACATCAGATTCTCTAAAAGTCATAAACTGACCAATCCTGCTATGCATTTATTCAAATGAATAGCTCTGAATTCCTGTGCACATTTCCATGATTATGCTAACATCAAATTGGATTTTACCATGTTGAAGCATCATTGAATCATTATGTGTTGTAAATCGATCTACGTATATAAAAACTGTAGATTTTTTTAAACTCCAGAATGCCTAATCAGATTTTTCCAGCATTTCACAACTGGAAAATGTTCTCGTATATGTATAGATATACATAAAAAAAACCAAGACCATTCCTTGTACATAAAAAACTATGAGAAAATTCTGATGAAAAATATTAAGTTATTTTCTTTGACTTATCAATCAATTTTATTTTGATAGGAATTTTTTTAAGAGGAAGGTTGCATTTACCTATTAACCTATTTTTTTTTACTTTATCAATCTATTTTATATTCTAATCAAATTTAATATTAATCTAATAAAGATATCTTGAAAGGATTCACATGTGCACATATGTCCTACAGCAATTCCCTCTTGTTTGTTGGTTGTTTGGCTGTCATCTTCTACAGGCATTGAAGCAAAAAAGTACTTAAGTTGTTTCTAAAACTTAAACAATTCATTAACCTCTTACATTTCATCATTTCAAATTAACTAAAATACCCTAATGTAGTAATGATTATTCTATTAGCGGACTGCTGTCCTTATCTTTTATAGGTGTTATTACACTACATTTCAGCCAACTCATCCTCGAGCCTTCATCAAAAGATGAGGACAGCAGTCAGTTAATAAAAAATCATTTCTGAATTATGAAGCCTCACCCCAATGAATTCCTAAATAAATATAATTAAAAGACCCTACTAACAAGCTTGTGTCACTAGACCATCTACTACACTTTTATCCTAAACTAGCTGGGTAGAAAAAAACTGAAAACCAAAACATGACTACATATGATACCTCCAGTTTTTGCTTTGCAAGGCAATACTGTCAACCTGGGAGCTCTGCAATAGGGAACATAATCTTTATAGCAGTATCTCATAACATATTTTGTAACCTCAGTAATTTGTTTTTACATTAATGAAATTATGAAATGTATATTACTGGCAGGAAGTATTCTTTTAATTAAATGATGTTTATTGCATTATAACAACTATAAACATGGTTGTATATTATTATTCTTTACGTTGGCTTTTATTTTATTTGTTGATGTAGTGTAGAAGACTTGATTATTTGATATGAGGTAAAATGCAAATGAATAAATGAATTCTAACGAGAAAAAATATCAAATTTAAATAAATATAGAGATGTGGACCCAAATTGCGAACACAAAAGGAAAACTCAGAACATAAGGTATAAGGTTTAGAGATATATTAAAGAGAAAAGAGAGAAGAAAAGATACAAATAAAAGGTTTGGCATAAGCTAGGCTTACTAACCAGCAGAATATCGGTGAGGGTCAAATATGCCTAAGAGTACTTGGCTCTCGGTTAGAGTCTGGAAGAGTTCACAGATGGGTAGGTAAGGGTCCCATATCATATAGTTACAATTAAAATTACAAATAAATTGAAATAAAATTCCAAATAAAATAAATAAAACAAAATTACAAGTATCCATGATTAAATATTATAATATGAAATTTAATTAAACATAATTATAAATAAAATAAACATACCTTTTGTGAGATTTCAAGACATTCTATAATTCCATTATTCTTCTCTTCATTCTCAGAAATGCCAAAAATTCTACAAAAAAATAGAATGAAAGAATATTAAAGACTAACTAGTTCCACTCATTTACAAAACCTTCGAAAATTTAATCTATTGAATGAAAGAAATTAATATCATATAGTATAATATTACTTGGTCGAGCACCAACCCAAGTTAGGCACAAGGCCATTTTTATGTGCTCATTATATCTCTGGGCTTTTGTAATC